>KZ345394.1:3152-31185 GCA_002352805.1 Teladorsagia circumcincta
ACACCCTAGAGTTTGGCTAATAGCAATTGAGTCATTCTCTGCATTCATTGTAACCAGAGAGGTGCTAATGTACTCAGAAGTAGGGGGCACCGTCGTCCTGCCAAGAGCTCAACACCCTCAGCATTCCACCTGTTAATTTGCCTCCCCCTACCAGGACCCAACCATAGAAGGTAGGGGAACTGAGGAAGGACGTGTGTGAGCGCTTTTCATCTTTTCGGGAGCTGATTCTCTCCCCAGGCTCAGTTTGCATAGCGATGTCCCCCTGGGTACTGGCGCCGCGAAAAATGGTTTCACCGAAAGAAAAGTTAGTAATAAGAGAAAATCACGATGAAAGCTCTACATGATATGTTTATTTCGGTCTCTTCTGCGAGAAAAGAACTACCGTAATTGCAGTCTTATTTTTGTCTTCGCCAAGCTAATTACGCTATTGTAAAACAGGATGTCTGGATTCCCACGAAACAATTATAATCCGTCTACCACACGAAAATATCCTTCTCAATGCAATGTTTGTTGTGCAAATTTGTCAACACTACAATATAAACCTTCCTCTGTTTTTCTTTGTGAGAGCAGAATGTGTATCAAATGTATTGGGTTGTCCAGAAATTCCTACGACACTTTGTCCAAACTTTTGATTGCGCTTACTTTTCTAGAATGGAACATTCAGTCAGCAAGATTATCACTATTAGCATATTGGAGAAGTGCGCTTTTTCCGGACAGCTTCTTAACCCTCTGACTTGAGAATTTTGGCGTTCGCTTCGAAAAGAAGCGGCCAATCACATATTCGAGGTCACCTCGATCATTGGATATTTTACCCTCCAGATGACGTTCCATTGCACCAGCTAAGTAATAGTCAGAAGCTACTAAGGCGAGCAAGGAAGGCAAGCACTACAAAATTTCCCAATCGAAACCCATGTTTCAATGAGCAAACCTTCCTCCCGTGCAGACGTGCGTGGGGTGGGTAACACCATATTGAGCATTTCTGGGTGAACTTGACTCACGGCTCCGGCCAAATTCCAGAGGTAGTTGGAGCCGACAGAATTCATCACTGCTGTGCAGGCATCCAGCAGCTTCCTGTGAAGATCTGTTTGCAACCTCATCAAAAAAACTGAAAAACCCTTCACTACAAAATTCCTGCAGCCAGCGTACTTCTTAATCTGATCCAATCGTGATTCTTTGCATAGCTTACTCATAGCCTGAGCTAACTTTCTTAGTCATCATTTTTGTCTGTGGGTTCCTTTGCTGCGATGGAAGAAGAAAAATGTTGACCATGGTCACAAGGTTCTCACCCACAAACTGGAGCAACTCATGTGGTACCCATTGCAAACATACTGCCCAGCAACGAAAACTGTAGGGACCTTGGAAAACTGTCAAAAAGGGCACTCAGCGTTGTTGCTGAACTACGACCGGCTGCGCCTCTGGGAAGTTGAGTAAACGCTCACTATTCACCACCTAAAGCCGACCGAAGCAGTGCTTCATTTCGAACGAAATATCTCTAGTTGGAAGCCTTAGGAACAACGGGGCACCATGGGCTGCCGAGCGACCTACCTCCAGAATGCAGCATACATGCTAGCGCAGCAACACAAAAGGAGTTTATGAGCTCAAATATCAAAGTAGGTAGAAAGACAGCTTATACTCGGGAGGTTTTAGCTGCGGAACGTTGCTACAGTAATAAATTGTCAAAAGGATTCGAAAGAATTTGATTTTTTTCTCAAAGACTTTTCTTCAAAGTGTCGCAGGATTTTCTGGACAATCCAGTATGTGGGCCGCCTGAAATCGATTCTTAGGGGTCAGCTTAGAGGTAAGGATCAGGATCAGTTCGATGTGGTGATCACATGTGAATACGAAAGTGAGGATGCAAAGGAGCCAAAAATGGAGAAAAAAAGAAAGGAAGTTGTCAAAACCCTGAGAATACAGGCCTTCTTGCTCTACTCTGCGGAGAAGTTTATGATGCAGGCAGGGAGATGAGAGATAATAGGAGCCGCGGAGAGCGTAAGAGAAGTTCTAGTGGCGAGAGCATAGCAGACAATGTGGCGACGCAGATAAGATATCGGACGGTGGGCGGGCCCTGATCTTTCCGGGCGTGGGAGGATCTAAGTGCTAAGCGTTTAGCGCATCATTGACGCTCTTAGAGGTGCTAAGATGTCGCGACCTCTATAGTTGCATACCCACCCTCCACCCACGGGTGCGACTTCCTTAGCGAGGCTGTGTCCGACTTTTGTCTTCAAACCTTTTTGATTTCACTCTAGTTTAGTAAATGTTTTTGATGGAAATTTTTTTTCCTTAACAATGTAACAGTAACGAAAGTATGTAGACACCCTGTGGTAGATCAAGTTTCTCCACCAATTTCCTAACCTATTTTCACTTTCCTTTTCAACATTTATTCTGGAATCATTCCTCTTCACAACATGTATTTTTGCAGAGAATACCAAGCACGGAATGAAGTCCACATACAAAGGCCGTATTCAATCCTCCCCTAGTGGGATTGGGGGACGAATCCCACTGGGGGTAGGATTGAATACGGCCCCTGCTGTACCTTGCAATTGCGAAATCGCACGTCAACACGGTCTTGTGTAGTAGTACTTTGAAAACGACATCCAGAATCCTGCTGCTAGACTTCTAGTAACTGTAGCTTCTGAGGGTCGTCCTCGATCGTTACTTGTTCAAAACAATAGAGGAATAGCGTGTAAAATCTCGAATGTCCTCTATCTGCTATTCGCGATCGCGCTCAAATAACCTTCCCGCTCCTAAAGAAGGCCACTTGATGCTCCATTCAATCGAGTGAGCACAACAAGAGAGAAGAAGAAGAGTGTTTTGTGTATTGATGCGTAGCACAGATTGAAAGGTTGGAATTGTCACCCAGAGAAGGACTCACATTGTAGGACGTTGAACCAAAATAGACACCGCTTTTGTGAGAATGAGAAGATTAAAATAGAAGATTCTCTGAGGGAAATTCCCTCCTTAGACAACTCCGACCGGTGAGAAAAAGCCTATCTTTGGCTATTCGGGTGAATTTCGTTGCTGATGGAGGGATCTTCGTCGTGATCCACAGATGTACTCAAAGAGACATTTCGGAGGAGGCTCATCGATTGTCTTGGGTGGTTTCAAAACAAGATGGAATCCGTGTTTGGCTTGCCATCATGTCAGGTAGACAAATGGAATTATAGTGAGGTGCTTGAATCTCGGCTCTAACTTTTTTCAAGGAGACAGCGTCACAAACACTTCATTTGCAGTAAGCCCGAGGGGAAGTCCCCGACACGTACTATGCCATTTGGAAAACAGGTAATGCAAGGATTACTGCGCGAGTGCTGGATTGGTTGGCGTATTCCTTAGACCACATCGTTATCGAAATGTAGGGGGATCGTGATTCAATGCTCCTGGCCATTAAACAAAAAAGTAGTACCTCAGTGACCTAACAAGTTGGTGAAATTAGCTGGTTGGGAAGAGTTCAACGAAACAGGTATCGCGAGTCTTGTCCAGAGCATGCCGGCCATGCTAGAGCAATGAGAGACTGACCATAAGCGCGGAGAGGAGAGCGCGACAGATGAGAGGACGTCAGACAACAGCCATATGAAAGAAAAAAATTCCAGCTGCTCTAGCATATTTGTAAGGCCCAAGCGCTTTCGTTGGGTGATTCCCATGCATGGGTGTGTCACATCTGTGATTGCCCTCTGGGGTCTACATATTCTACTCACCAAAGGGAACCGTTTACACGACTCTGCCTGGGTTGTGCCTTAGGGGCGCATATAATAATATACATTTGATCTCTAAAGCAACAGTCCCAGCCGGAAAAAACCTTCGACGCTAATGCTGTGGAACGATGCGCTAGCCTTAGCCGAGAACATAAGAAGCGTGAATGAACAGAAAACTAACTCGAAAGCCGCTAGCAAGCGACATGAGTGTTTGTGGCGTTACCGGAAATATTCAGTAACGCCCACTTCGAGAGAAGAAACTCGCCTCCTAAGGGCTTTCTAAATTTAATTTTTTTTTTGTTCATTCACGTCTCGACTAAGGCTAGCGCATCGTTCCACAGCATTAGTGTCGAAGGTGAAAGCCCTGCTGGGAGTGTTGCTTTAACACTTGACGACACTATGCAGCGCATGCGCTGCACAATCACATAGTTTATAATTTTCACGCATGCCCTGTTCCCTAATTTTTGCATGTACTCCATGGATCACAACGTGACCACAGATGGTGTGGTTGCCCGAATGGTTGAATATTCTTTACTTTAGCGAAGGTTTTCCAACCCCTAACAGTTTTTCGCTTCTGTTCATTCCCCATTTTCTTTGATTTCTTATGAACGTAAGTGTAAAAAAAAACAGTAGCAGAAGTAAGCAGAACCTATGCGTATGGGTAGATATATGTTTTCGGTGGAGCAACCTCGTCAAAAATAATTCTAAGGTCCACAACAGCAAGAGCAGCTAAATTTCCTTTTCATAGCCATATCACGCGATTTCGATTAAACTTTTACAATCGTACACATGATAGGTTTTACCACATCGAACGCCAATGAAAGCAATTTGTCGCATCCGAGTTTTGCGCCTTTACAGCTTAAAATCCACACATTTGATGTGAGGCGGCAACGCCTACAATGGCTCTGGTGCCACGCGGTGCAAAATCTCAAAACGTGCGCTCTCGTCAACGTGTTAATGGCCATGGCGACCTGAAGAGCTTTCCCCATTAGTCTTCTATTGAACTCTAGGAATATTTATGAATTCAGCTCTGCTCACGTCTTTTCACATAATTTCCAGAATAAAAAAAGGCATACTTCAGATAGTACGTATTAACATCGCAGCACCCTTCATGGTTAGTCTTCAAAAATTGAGAAATAGCGACTTAAACGAGGGAATAGTGAAGTAAAAAAGATACTAGCGACCCATCCAATCCTGATTGTGTCTACGCGTAGGACGGAGAAAGTACAGCAAAAATGCTTTCCGCCAGTCAACCTCCCCTTAAAAGAGCGGTCCAAGATATTGTTGTACAAAAATAATCTGTCTGATTCGAAACAATTTCGAAATAGACGAAAAATTACACTTTTATCATCAATCGTAATCAAAAGACACGTGGTGAACAATGTTTAGCGTAGGAATATATGAGACCAAAATCACCAAAGTACAGAAATACTTAAATCTGAGGATGAAAGTTAAATCTTCTCGTGTGGAAAGGCTTTTCGGCAATAACAGAATATGAGTAATCAATGGTAAAAACGTTACCTATAAAAGAGATGTGATCATTCCAAAAGAAAGCGATAGAAATTATGCTCCAATGCAATTTCAACCTAAAAAGCCTTGAGGATAAAACAGAAAAAACCCACTGAAATCAGCCAATGAGTATGTGAAGTTAAAACTGAAAATCATGCGAAAGTGATAAGTGAGCAATACCATATCCTCAATTGATACATAAAAAAAAGAAAATTCAGTTCTGGCATGATCTTTGGGAATATCACACCTACATGGGGAAATGAAACGAAATCTGTCAACTAGTGAACACACAAAACCCCTTTCACAATAATTGGTCTTCATAGAACTAGTTGAGGTGTAGCATTTCATTTCATTTTTCCGAGAAAAAGTGAGCATTCCGAATGTCAGCCCTGCACATAAGGACGAAAGGTGAAATTCACCGTACAGCCGATCAATTAACCGTCAAAAAAAGAACTAAGAAATTTGGCAATGATTATCATGAAGAACATATCATGCATGTATTATTTTGAAATGTGAACAAGAAAACCAAAATGCGTGCACAACAAATGTTTGATCGAAGCACCCTCCACAATATATAGACAATTACCTATCGGAAGAGCTCCGATTAAAATCAACAAATCACTTGCCTTTTGTTCGCGATTTCGGTGCTTTTGGTACCACATCGGAACTAGTTTGGCGTTTGTTCCGCCGATGGCCTCTTCTCGGGCCTCCCAGAGCACTACCAGGATCGGCAGCAGCTGTATACGGGGGAGGTGGCTCTACTACCAGCACCGTAGACACTGGTGGAGCGGATCCGGACGGTATCACCGGTACCGCTACAGGAGGCCCCTGTGGAAGAGGAGGTGCTGAAGCACGAGGACGACCTGACGGCGCCGACTGTTGTGCTGGAGCGCTAGATCGTGGAGCTCCACTGCTCGGTGTGGCTCCCGGTAAGGGAGCACGACTTCTTTGCCGACGTTGTCGCTAAATACAATCAGTTAAACCTCTGTGCACAATCCAACGAATCTCTATAGATGAACTTGGGACGATTTGAACCCCTTCGAGAGGAATTGAACTCCTTCGATTTAATCATCAAAATTCGATTCCCAAACAACAACAAATAAACAAAAAACTCACAATTAAAGTGGAAGGTCTCGTCAGAGTTTGATAAAGATTGAGTGCTGGTGGTTTATTGGGATTTGTACTCGGCGTGTGGACAGCACAACACTTGATAAATAACGCCATAAAGACGAGGATGACCAACGCACCGCAAACGACCACCCACCATTTTTCCTTTAAAACATCCATGTATAGACATAATAGGCATTTTGAAAAAAACCAATCGCTCATTCACACTGTAATAAACCATAAAACATACTTGAACCCACTGCGTCACCGTCTCTATAGTCTTTTTATTGAAAAGTAAGTTCTTTAAACGAGCAAGAGGACCATTCGCGTCGACACTGCGGCATTTGCGGAAAATATCACAGTAACCTAAAGAAAGAGGCTCTTGTAAAGTGATTAAAACAAAAATAAATTAAAAATAAAAAATGGCTCATCCCTAGGCCAACTTCTACACCCTACAAATCTCCTTCGACACACACTTCAGTGATAATACTCCTCTTGTCCTTCCCTTGAATGCTTTAAATGCTGGTCAGCAGGAGAAGTAATCTATTACAAAGTCATATCATCATACATTCCCACCTCATTCACGGAAAGGGAACATTCTATTCCAATGCAGCCAATGCTTGCTTTATGATTCCCCAGTATTCTGTTTCTTATGGCGGAGAATCCATTTCAATTCTCCTTCGATTCTGCACAGAACCGCAACTGATGTATGTAATTAACGTCATCATGCCCTTTCGCTGTGATTGCGCTCAAACAGGTTCATATCAGGGAACACCACAGCTACGGCCCGGTACGTCCGCGCTGATGACAGGTTATCGACCGCTGGCCTACATTGATGCGCAACCACGCGTAATGAATCTTACCACTTCCTCGGACCGTTCAAATTTCGAACAAGACTGTACGATATGAAAATCTCCAAACCTTTATAATTATTACAAGGTGATCCTGGATGCAACACAAGTCCACTCTTTCCTTTTCTGCCATGCTGACTAAACTCAGTGAAGACAGTTCTATTTGCAGCAAACTCCGGCAGCTTCACACTTGAAGTGCATTCTGAACAAACAAACAATCATCAGAATTAGAAAACCCCTTCTCGATACTTTTGAAACTTTTCTGTAAAATGTTTTTGAGTCTTCCGTCATAAAAATTTTGGATTCTCGCACTGTTTTCGCTGACCTTCACTTATTAGAATAGTGAACTGCCTCGAACTTCTGATGAGATATCTAGAGAAGAATTCAAACCCTGGAACGTCTGCAGAGATGTGCACAAAGAGTGCTGTTGCAGAGAAGGAGCTGTAGATGAATCTCTGAGACCATGAGCTAACCTCCCCGAGAAGTCGCAGGACTCATTGTATTTCCCAAGCAAGGGTTTTCGAGCACAATGACTAGAGGTGAAGGTTACCAGGGTGAGGGTTTTCCACACATGGAGGCTGACCTTCCCCGGCATAAGTTCACATTTGAAAGCAGACGTGCCAAGGGGCATTTTGAAAGAATCGCAGAAGTAACTCTAAATAGTAAAACAAATACTTCAGACGTACTTCCATCCTTGATACAAGCCAAGAAGCACAACTCTTCTGGCTTCCCTTCAGTGAGGAAGCAATCCTTGAGACCAACAAATTCACAAATCGATCCATTACAGCTACCTCTTGAGCACACCTGTGAACAATTTTGAATATTAAATTTCTCACAGAGACATAAGTATTCGCGGTTACCTTGGTACTGTCCTGACATGGCAGTCCGTCTTCTTTCGGTGGAGACGGAGGGCATTGGGCAGTAAGCCCATTACACCACTGTGTCTCACTACACTCTGATTCCTTAAAGATATACACTTACTTCCGATAAGAATTGAATTGGTCATTAAGGTTCTCACCTGACGGCAAATTTTATAGTCAAGCGCTTGGTGCAATGAACACGTTTCAGAATTGCAGCAGTAACCCTCGGATGGAGAACATTTGGCACCATTCTGAATAATTAAATTAAGATAAATGTCAACTGTGTGGCCTTTGCATTCATTCTGAGGAAGACAAAGAGACATATCGTGAACCCATATATAAATGAAATAATCCACAGACAGAAACGTATGCTTTGGTTGAGCAAGTTTTCCGAAAATTTCGCTTTACTCGGTTCCTTTTTGTTGTCATGAAATCTATATAAAAAGGACTGTAGACGTAAACAAAGAAGTCTGTGAATGACGTGAAATGTGTTACTAAAAAAATCATAGCGAAATACTTTGAGTACCACTGCATCGAGAACTTCTAAACCTACTCTTCCGGCCGAAACTCGACTTATGATGCCCGGATAATTCCGACGCATGTAATCGTGCCATCCATGTTTTTGTATATTTAGCACTCAAAATCCACGTAAGCGATGTCAGGCAGCCATGCTCGCAAAACGCAAACAAAAAGACAAAACACGAGCGGTCGTCAACGTCAAGTCATTTCTTAAAACAGAAATCCTCATGTTATTTTAGTTGGCATTTAAGTGGACAGATACGGCTGAACTTCGAGTACTGCTATGCTGCTGACCAATTCTTCAGAGGGTACATGTATAGTATATGCTGCCTTCTACCGTAAAAAGTTACATCAAATATTTTCATTCAGTGAATGAAAAGATATTATCCACAAAAACATCAGAATTGCAAGCAGATCAGCACAAGCGAAAAACCGTATCTTTCCTTTCTCGTAAACTGGATCTCCGACAGATCCCAACCGTTCCAACAGTAACAATAATAAATAATGTGCGCCCTTCAAACGTGTTTGGAAAATTATTCACATTGCGCTTCCATCTTTCTGTATGAAAGTGCAAACATAGCTCCGTCAACTTATAGTCTCCCGTAATTGTCTCACATCGCGTGATTCAACTACACGGCTTTCATTAGCTTGGTTCCATAATCATTAATCAATGATTATAAGCGGTCAACACGTCAGCATTAGCGAGACTAAACAAATAACGTTGACCCACCTTTCGTTTGCATGGTCCTCCACTCAAACTGAAACCGTTTCGCGCTGATTCATGAGGCGTGCAACATTTGTCGCCCATCTGGTCACAGTCAGCTTGAGAAAATCCACAGTCACACTCCTCACCAGGCTCGTGGATCTGATTTCCGCAGAATGCTGATGTTCGCTCTAAAAAATAAATGCATGTCAAAAAGTAGCTCAAGAATTTAACAAAAACAAAATCGATATGAAACACTTTTTTTCAACCTTACTAAGACCAACCGTGATGGCCCTATGTTGAAAAATATTTTCGGAATTCATTAACTCATTCGAAAACCTCACTCGAAGCAAACTATTCACGTCACAAAATTGAAAAGGACCACTCCAAATTAGTAAGTTGTAACCGATACAACTTTCAAATCACCTTGGAAGCAGTTCCTTTTCATCAACGCTCCGACAGGTCCAGCATGGCGAGTAGGATCGATGGGCACGGATTGCAGTACAACATGCAGAACACTTGAGATATTCGCAACCGAACATGGTGAGAATTTCGCGTTGTTAACCTTGTCTCCAGATGTTGCCGATGCAAACATGATAAAATTCCCGTCCGGCAGACCCGGCTGACATTCTACAAAAACACTTTTGCAACTGATGAAAACCCAAGTATGCACGAAAAACTTCAAACCTAGAGGAAAATCATGGGGCGAGCCAAAGTTATGTCCGATCTCATGAGCAAGCGTCAACTGTGAGACTCTTGTAGGCACACGATTCCCGTAATTGACCAGTGTTACAATTCCCGTATTCAATGAGCGAAATACCCAGCCTCTCGAACCTTCATTGTATCGTTGATAAATTTGGCAGATGCCACCTGCCGTATCTGAAAGATAAAACATTGAGCGATTTATCTACAAGTTTTTATGCTGTGTGAATAACCTCACTATATGTAACTTAATTCATAAACAGGTAATTTGTAGCAGCTAGGTAAACAGGCGCAGCAAGGCGAGAATTAGAATATTACATGCGGCGTCGTGGTCGAAAGGGGACACGAAATTTAGGCAGAAAATTATAGCAACACCTAAGAGCTGATAGCACCAATTTCGCTGCATCTTGCGAAGACGGTCGGGTCGAATGGGGACAACAATTTCATATGATAGAGGGAGATGGTAAACCGACAGAGGAGCACAAGTGGGTTAGAAAAAGAGAGTCAAAATGGAAAAAGACTCGTTTCATCCAAATGACACAATGTTTGATCTTACTGAGTAGACATTACTTTTGCATTTCGATACCTTGAGTAATAAAGATTTTTAGAGCACTAGATTATAAGTTTCCAAAAAGGTGGATTTTCGCAAATGATGCTGTAAATGGCGACCCAGGCTGGGAAGCAAGTGCTCTATCGTCAACACTATGGTTACCCTTCGCCAGTGAAATAGATACTACTAAATTATGCACATCAAAACAAGCAGCAGAGGTTCTTGTAATTCGAGTTTCTCATCTTCGCTGAGGGGAACAAAAGTATTTCACTGTGGACTACTCAGATGAAATGAAAGGCAGGATGAAGAAAGCTTAAATTGGATCTGGTAACTGAAGCCCTATCCTTGATCAGTTACACTAATACCTAGCGTGCTCTGCGCGCAGAGCTAAATCACTTTGAAGTAATGGACTTACTGTATTGTGGACTGGCTACCCATGCCAACCCAAGAGTTCCTCCAACGAAATCTCGAAAAGTGAGTGCATACGCTAGACAGAATGCCGAATGGTTCCGTTGAGAATTCAAATTGAGGAAGTTGGACACATCAACATTCTCTTCACAAAACGGATTATCGCTGCCCGGTACAGGTCGACCACGATCGCAAGTTTCCGGAGTGTAAATCTGAGAAGGAAGGCAAACAAATAGTAAGCACTTAAAAACGGGCAAAAGCAGACGGGTTATCAAACTAACCGAAGTTCTTTGAATCACAAAGTGAAGACCTTTGATACCGTTGAAGTTCGTTCCTTCGTAGATCTCATTCACAGCTTTGATATGATTATAGAATAGACTAACAATTTCTTCACGAGTTCTGAAAACAAGGTTTGAGGCCACTCCCTTATTATACAACATGCCAAGGTGATTTAAGAACGTCTTGAGACAAGCCGCAAGTCCACTTCCTTTCAATCCTAATTTTGTTTCAACTTAAGAGAAACCAGACGAGGATAAAGTGATGAGCAAACAGGCTTTGATGAGTTTATCTTGACTAAGTAATATGTATTTTCCACCAAGAATCCTCAACACTAACAATGAACAAGTTTCGCTAGGTGAGTCGAACTGGGTAAACAATTGGTTTACCGCGCTACGACGTGGGTAAATGCCGCTGTCGCGTGAGGCACGCTTTAGCGCTGAACTTCACGGTCTCAGTATTTCGTGATTGGATACACCGTGTGAATAAAACAAGAACCCCTCGCAACAGTTTGTGCAGAATTACAGAGCTAGCAACAGTTTGATGTTCTAAGCTCAAAAAACTTCTGCCCCCTTTTTACCAACCGGGTGAAGCCCTTCATCGAATTTTTCCTTCAGTATCTTATCTACTTTTTTGGATCAGGACTTCCTAAGCGCTCTATCTCGTACATGCCAGTGAGGGCCGGTTACATATTCGCTTCCTCACCTCCTTTGAGCCCCTTCACAGAGAAAAGATTCTACGTTTTCAACATCGCTCCACCTGCCTTTGAAGCGATCCTCTTCCTTCACCAAATCATTCATTCTACGAAGAAATTCACACCATTTGCAGAGCGTATGCCCGTCCTTAATCCGTCACTAAGTCTTACTTGACCTACTTTCGAAACGTGCTGATCAATTATTAGACACGAGAAGTGCAACGGAAGGGGATAGCGAAGGGAAAGGTATCAAAATTCTTGCAATATTCATTTGAACTGAAATTTTGTGCAAATGAACAAGCACATATATATCAACATCGGACTAAGTCTTCCACTAAATGGAAGATGATGATGAAAAACCATCCGAGTGCAACTGTATAAAGAACTGTTCAGTTAATGGGAGCCTGATACAAAGTAAAACTAGAAACGAAATAATAATACTAATCTCACCGTATAGGATCGTTGTTTCCCTCCTTGCGTTTGATATGTTCGTAAAGTTTATGATCGGCTTGAAGATACAGGGAACACGTTCTCACTGTGTATAATCCACTGCTATCCCGAGTTGCACGCTTCGATCGTCCATGCCTATTAAAAAATCTGCATTAGTAAATCACTGATATTCTAATGTGGCATCCAGTCTGTAGTTAAACAAGTAACCCTAAGAAGTCACATCATGAATCGATGACGCTCTCATAAAATTATTGGTCATGAATGAATGAGAGGGTTATGATGATACAGCCAACGCATTCAAAGCTTACAAACTATATTTAAACAGTACTACAGACAGCAAAAGAAAAAAAAGAGTAGTACTTTTCGCCTTTATGCCTCTAATCATTCGGAAAAAAAAATTAAAAATTAAGTGAATAAAAACATAATCAAAAAACAAAGTTCATAAAAGGCACAAGAGGAAAAAGGACACGACTGATTTTCTCAGTTGCAAACGAACAAAAAAAGCATATGAACCCAAAAAAAAGAGGGTGTGCAAACGTACATAGTCATATAATTGGTGTACACATCCGAAGGCACTTCAGCAGAACGCTGTATCCGCTCCATGTCACGTTTCACACGATCATCCAAACCACATGAGTGCAAACCAATATCACTTGATTCTGGAGAAGACGCTGATCTGAAAAGGACGATAACTTAGTCATTGATCCCGGTGCAATAGAGCAAAATTACTAAAATCAGTGATAATGGTACATGCGCTTCAAAGAATAATGCAAACCTTTTTACACGTATCTTGTTGTGATTAATGTCACCATCGCGGTATACAATAGAGTGATACTGAGAGGGACGACTACCATGATCGAAATACTTTGCTGCTCTATCCACACTGTACGAATTACCATCTCCTGTCCGAATATGACCTTCGAACACTCCGTCAAGAATCGATCCGTATACTTTAGATCCTGGGTCATCTTAAAAGAAAGTCATAATCTAGAAATACAAGAAAATTCTGAAAAATATCCCATATGCATAAAAAACTGCGCCATAGGCGTGGATTACGACCTCAGACTATCCAATTATCTATTTCTCGATGCAATTTTTTTTTCTGAAAATTTACAGACATATTCACGGTAATGTTCATCACTCATAGATTTATGCTAACTCAGGCAAACAGCTATACTATGTTAACGATTGTTGTAATATTGAAGAAGAAAAAGGAAGAAGTAGGACAAGATTAGCGTCATTTGAATAAATAAGTATAATACTCTAACCATATCAAAACTAGTCACAACTATTTACAGTACTTGCGAATTAAATGTAAAAATAATAATCAGAAAAAAAGCATAGAAATACGAATGGATGAATGGCACTGAACAACTAACCTTTAACGAATCCCTCGTAAAGGAACTTATGTGGTTCAATATCCTCATAGCGACCATCTTCGTCTAATATATGATCAGGATGAAAATGATCATTATATGGATCAAGTGGCAATAGACTTAAATGGAATGACCTGAAAAAGAAAACGGGTACCGTAGGAACATACGATTGAAAGAAAAACCGATTGGAAAAGAAACACCCCTTCCCTTATCAGCTCCTTTGTTAAGCTAATATATCACAAATATTTAGATCTGATTTACAGAGCTACACATCTATCCCTCTTTAGTCAGTATACAAAGTTCGTTCATAGTTCATAGTTCTGCGGCCGTGTGCTCTTTCCCGCACACAGAGACCAAAGAAATTCTTCCATTTTTATACATAACCAACGACAGTTTCTTTAATTTCGGCAAACACTTACTTTCACACACATACATACATTAAAATACGATTCTGGTTGTCAAGACAAAGATAAGTTGAGGGAATTTCGTCCCCATCCCCCGGGGGAAGGATGGCATACAGTCCTAAACTTTAATGATAAAGTCATTGTGAAATGGACGTACCTATTATACGCGAAGAATTTCAGGTTTAAAGGCTCAGCGTAGCCCGATGAACGTTTTCTCCGGGCAGTATTCACAACACGATAATTCAAGGTTTCGTAATTATCAACAAAATTATTCAGTGAAGATACTAAAATGAAACAAATCCGAAATCAACCACTAATAAATAAAAAAAACCATTATCAAATAAATCGAAGTATCGAAACATAGACATACCTAACGGGAAAAACGAAATTACAGAAAGAAATAAAAGAGGCAGCATTCTCGCTCAAGAAAGACTCCAAACGATCGATCACTCCTTTTATTGTTCTACTGCCTTTAATGAGAATCCATCAGGGCTACGGGTCAAAATGACCTAAAAACAAAGTAACTTTCATAACATGCCAACAACGTACAGCGATAAAATCGGTGCAAAATTTATTACAGCACGGATGATTCAAGTTAGGAACGCGGAGAATGTGTGCCAAGGCACTTCATCAATTCTCAAATGAAGAGAAACAAAAAGGTCATCGGAGGATGGCGTATAGACAAAGCACGAACAGGAATTTTTAGCTGCCAAGGACATCGGGATCTCTGTGAGTGTCAAAGTATCGAAGAGCGCCATCTAGAGTGTTTCAAATATGGAGAGGCTTTGTTTACATGTTTGCACTAACAACGCTTAAGGTTGATCAAAACACCTTTTCTATATAACGACCCTTGTCAGACATACTTGACTACTGCTATACTTGAAACACCAATTACATCGGAAAACTAGTTTTGTGAGAGTGCCGAAAAATAATTCTATCACCAGACTAAATGCTGTTAGGGCTACTTTCGTAAGACAATGAGAAAAGTTAGGTTGATCCGACATGAACACTGTCGAAGTCAAGAAATTGTCCTCGAAATAGACCCGTTGCTATCCTTTTTTCACCATTTCACCATCGCTTACCGTTGTTTCTGTGAATCATCCCTCCTACTTTCTCCTCTCTTATCTCCACTTCCCCTCCTCATATTGAGTGGCAATTCTTCATTTTCCAAAGCAAATTCCATTTACAACATCGTTTTCAGCGACTTCTTGACACTTACCTCTCAACGTTATCTCGTTTGCAAGCAAGGTGGATCGACTTCCACGAGGCAAGCATCAGACTTTGTGAGCAATTATCAGCGAACGCGCGATTTGCTAACGATTAAACTCGGAGCCTGACGCTTGCCTTAGGAAACATTCTTTTAATGGTCCGCGCGAATTAAAGCAATATCAGTATTTAATGGAAAATGAGCTATAAAATGGATGAACCAATTCTTTTTTCCAAAAGTAAACCTGAAGTGCTACTTCATTCAAAAATTTATAATGAAAGCGGTGTTTGCCATGGTTTCGAAAGCCTTGAATGCTCGCACCACAATGCTCAACCCTTCCCCTATCTACTACTGAAAGGCCTTTGTGTGGACCCGACTATGGTATTTGCTGCAGAAATGGCCAGACAAACTGCCGAAAGGTAAGAAAAGGTTTCGATCCATCCAAGATTGGAGCGCGTGATGGAGATGTCTTGAAATTGTGTACAGCCGTTTCCCATTAAGGAAAGTCGTATAAGCGGTGGAGGATGGGAGAAGGTCGCTCGAAGAGAGAGAGAGGAAGAGAGATTGAGAAAGGTGGAGGATGTGTGTACCCAGACTAAAAACTATTGAAGACATGGCCGAGATGAGAACTGATTACACACGAAAACACCTTTCGCAATATTCAGCTTCGATATTCACACGAAAAAAGTCCTTGCGTACAACAAAAACAAGACACTGCTTGACGAGTGTGACAAACACCAAAAGCGTGACCACAAAAATAGCATGAAGGCAGCAAACGACACCATTTCTGAGAGCATTATCGTGGACTTTGTGGAAAAAGGCGACAAGAGTTGACTAAGCTAATTTATGTAGTCCTTAAATTTGTAGCAAAAATAACCAGCAAATTTAATGCATCTTGGCGCTCATCCAGTAAGGTGGGGCATGACGATTTAGAGCGTGTAACGCGTTAAAACCCATGGAAAGCATATTACTTCTTGTAAAGGCTTAGGCCTAAGCCTCAGAAGGGAGGGAGACCTCCGCGCCCGTGAGCAATCCCCGTTTTCCCCGAGGTGTCTTCCTCCCTTCTCCTAGGCTTAGTCCTGGCTGATCAATGGGTGAATACCACTTTTTATAGACATCTATGTCATCCAGCACAAGAAAACACGCATAAAACAAAACACCAAAAGAAATAGTTTATGAAGAAAGCTGATAGCAGCTCGTATCTTTAAAGGACACCTCGAGCCAAACTGGCATTAGAGCAGACAGTGCACCGCAATGCCCCACCTTACTGGATGAGCGCCTGAATCTTTTCTGACGGCACTTTACTCACCAGGATCCACCAAAAAGCAGTGTCCTTCCAAAAAACAAACTGGAGAAATCGCATTTTCTAGTTATCACATCAAGTAATGAAAACTAGCCTAAATGACCCATTCTGCGATCTACTTTTTCCGAAGGCTACCTATCAGTTCTCGTGATGCCCGATTTACTATATCGGCATCTGCCATCGTTTACAGACTACTTTAACTCGGTCCTCTAAACTGCCTCAATTTGATGCTTGCGGCTGCGTTCTCACACCTAAGCAGCGGTTCATGATTAGTGTGATCCCACACCTTCGAATTTTTGCTGCGTACTGGCTCACATATCCCGAAGGGCTTACGGCCACTGAGGTTTAGCCATTGGACCTTCACCTTCCTTCCTTGCGATTCGGAGCCAAGCTGAGCGACGCTCTTTCAATGCCTAAGCTCTGTTTCGTGACATGACTATAGCAGGAAGTCCAAGTAACCCGAACCCATCTGCCACAACCTCACTTAAATCGACATACTGACATTTTGGTCAGCTTACCAGTTACCGAGCTACTCTTCCGAATTAGCGTTTTTCTAACAGGCAATCAGCGTTCGATATCTTAGGAGTTTTCGGAAGCACATCCTGGTTTTCCATGCCAACCTAGTTCTCTAACTTTTTAACTTGCCACCAGTTTTTGAAATAGAAAGAAAGCATTAGAGAATTTCTTTAAAAGAGGAAGAAATCTTAGTCAGATGCATGACCGCTGATCCCAATACTTTGACTTAAGCCATAAAAACAAATGATAAGGCAATGAACACTGACTGAACTATTGTTCACCATGAAATGAACCTACACTCCTCATTCGGAGGAACTTTTAACTCTTCCTCCAATACTTAAAAGTGTACTTAGCATGGCAAAGATGAACTACTTTGGAATAAAACGAACAAGACTGAAAAACAAGGCTCTATTAGCTTCCTGAAGACTAATCAAGAATATGTCGACTCCTGCGAACTGATAAGAACAAGAGGAATGCTTTGGTAAGAAAACTAGGCGCAGCGACATCAAAGGAAGTAGGCGTCCGATGAATCAGCTGTTCAACAGGCAGCGGCTGCCGACGGTGATGGTCCCGTCGCGTCGCGTCATTCGCCATGGCGATGGGGCGCGTTATTCGCGAATTCCCTTCACTGTCATCCTTCTGTTTTGATCCACAGGATCACTTCGATAATGTGTTTAGTCCTGCATCTTTTTTGCTACTACCACTAATTCTATTGGCCTCTCACGGGCGTTGGTATACCAGGAAAGACATCGCGGCTCGGAGCTCTCATAGAAAACTAAACTACTAAAAACCGCGACAAATGTTTCCATTTCAACACAAGCTTGTTCACTTTCTTGCAGAAGGAAGTGGTCCGCACGCCCAAGGCTTCCTTGCTCCGCGAAAAACTGCTGTCCCTGGTTTTAAGTATTGCGTCGGGCGCTCTGTCCTTAGGGGGGATATCAAAGAAGGATCGATGGTAAGTGACACTAGGACTCAGCCTAATACAGGGGAGGAACGCCATGGAGAATACATATTGCTCACATCTTCCATCCAGGATCCCTGTCATTGCTCAAAGCTTAGTCCCAAGCACAATAATTGACTCACTAACTTGAATGTCCCCCCCCCCCCCGAGGACATGAGCGCCTTGCGCCGCGATGCCGTCTACCCTAATGCTATACCGGCGGCGCCTCCCTACATTTCTTTCTTGTTTGGCTGGTTTTTTATCGTATTCATATGGGAATGTTGCTGCAATTATGATATTCAGCGACCCAACTCAACAAAGTTTCTCAAAATTGCTAAGACGAAGATTGTTGTCAGCGGTCACTATCAGTTTTTGAAATGTCGGTTTTATACAAGTAGGGTGGGCATGCCGCATTTTTTGAACACAGTAGGCGCGAAATGCATGTAGGTGGGACTGGCACCCGCGCAAACGCCAGGCAGAAAGTCTGCAAATTATACCTTCTACTTCAGTTACTGCTTCATTTTTTGAAAGCGAGCTATTGTGTTGAATCCCTAACCTTTGAACAATTTTCCAGACATCCATACTCTGAATCAACAATTTTCTATGGTTGATAATCAGTCCTCTAATCAGATGCCATTCACCAAGGAGGGGCACGTGATGCATTAGTTGCTACCGAATTTCTAATTTTGCAGGGGGAGGAAATTTCCGCGGTGTGAGCCATTTCTCATTCGCTTCCACACCCATCCAAGATTCGGGTCTATTCCAGTTAGGGGGGCATCGTGATGAAGTTTCTCTAGAAAGCCACGGCAGCTGCGAGCCAGGGGGAATGTAGGCAGTCTGGGGGTGGCGGGTGAGGGCAGTTGCTTGACATGCGTGTGAAACTAGAATGTGCGGTTTTACACAAGAACGCCGAGAAGCTGTATAATGGTGCCCCCCTCCCCTAACTGGAATAGACCCCAAGATTCTCCTTCCACTGAGAAAATTGGATCATTTCAGGCGATATGAACTGTCGCAAAACATGCCCCCATAGTGAATGAGGCCCCTCTAATCTTATGCATATTTCAGGAATGTCGTTCAGTAATGGGAATCTCGAGAAGGTGAATTTGAACAATGAAGAGCTGCAAAAATTGTTCAATAAAATGTCTAGTGATGAACGAAAGGAACTCACCGATACCCTGAGAGCCTGTACAACGGAGGTCGGTAAGATCAACATTTTTTCTCACTTTTTCTAGCCGACTAGCGCCACTGAGAAATGAATTCTTCGGTTTTTTTTTTCAAATTATACGGGAGAAGTTTGGTTCTGGACACTTAACGCGCTTTGCCATCTTCTGCGTCTCGAAGTGGTTTTGAGGACAAGCTTACTAGGTAGCTGTTTTGGGCACTAGGTTGACTCGCACACCCTCACATTTGCATCCCTCGGACGAACGCGTTGCAAGAAATGTTTTCTGGTGCGACTTATTCAACATACCTCGCTCTGTGTCTCTTTAGAGTGTAAAAATTGCTACGAACTATTTGACGATTGTCTTAGTGGATGCATTATTTTGCATTCTCCGTTTCTTGGGCCGGGTATTCAAACCTACCTTTCTAAACATGTTGCATTAGTGGAGAAGAGAACGGTGTTGGTGCGAGTTGTAGGGTTGTGGTCCACTACGCAGAAAGCGACTTTTCCGCTTTTCGCGCACAATACTTTTTCGTTGCGGGAACCTCAGGTCCACCACGGCTCAACACTGGAGCCGGGTTGCCGCAACAGAAAGTTTCGCGCGAAAAGTGGAAAATTCAGGTCTACTCCAGTTAGGGGGGGGGACATCGTCATGTAGTTCCTCCAGAAAGCTACGGCAACTGCGAGCCAGGGGGAATGTAGGCAGCCTAGGGGGGTGGGGGGGGGGTGAGGGTAGTCACTTGACATGCGTGTGAAACTAGAATGTGCGGTCTTACACAAGAACGCAGAGAAGCTGCATAATGATGCCCCCCTAACTGGAATAACCCGAAAATTCGCTTTCTGTCCTTGTCAACCACACCCCAGTTGTAGAACAAAAAGTTGTAAGTTTGTGATGAATTTTCTCTGGTACCTCGTAATGGCACGTCCCAACATAAGTGATAGTCGAAGAAATGTGCTGGGGATTTGGGTGAAAGATACTCGGATTAGTGCACTCAATCAGACCCAAAGTGTTCCGCATATTTTTTTTTTTTCGTCCAGTATTGCACATTTCAGGTCACAATGACTCGTGGGCTTCCAATCACAGCCGCCGTGCTTGGTTCGCTGTATTTTGCTCGAACTCGTCTTCCACCTCAGTATCATTTTGGACCGAAAGGATGGCCTTTCTATGCCATAATGGGTATTGGAACGCTGACCACTGTTAACGTACTAGCCATGGGACAGTGCCGCGAACGTATCCAGCCTTTCGTTGCCAAGATGTGGCAAAAGGTACTTATAGTTCGAATAATGTGTTATAGGTACAGCATCTGTCATAAAACGAGACAATGGCAAAGCAGTTGTAATTGAGCTTGTGGTCGCGGAGTTAACATTTAGGGCCTGAGTATCGCGTTCAGTTTCTTAATGAAGCTTATTAATCGTCGAAGTCGTTTTCTAAGTTGCTCCTCTCCTGCCGCTCTGCCACCGCACTTCTAGTAGTCATATGTGCTGTTGATGTGTACGCGTTTGTTTGTTGGAGGTGCGGACACCCGTGTCGACCTTAGCTGATCTATCCCTGTGAAGAGAATTCATAACTCGTTGATTTAGTACAATGTCGGCCATTCTTCAACCAGTTATGACGATATTCGTCGCCGTCATAGACAGGAATCTGGATTTGCCGTCCCCGACGTTTCTGGTGGTGGCGCTCAACCGCGAAGACTGGGAGACCCATATGCTGCAACTGATCGCTCATATGTACGTTTCTTTTCCTTTTCGAATAACTTCAAGAAAGCTCTTCCTCAGGGAATGTCCTTAATTTTTTAGAATGACCCATACTCTTCAACAGACCGCTCTCACGTAAGTCGATTTATTCGTTCCTTTTTAACGGGTCTTCAGAATCTGTTATTTTAAATAGAGGATATTTTTCAGAAGGATCCATACGCTATGACGCAGGAAAAAGTGCCATCATTTGGCGAGATGACCACAGACTACTCAAAAATGGAAAATACCTTTGACATGACTTCAAGCGATAGTCCATCTGGTCAACAACCTAAATCGATGCCTCCACCAGCATACATGTTCGACGAACCTCCTTCATACATGTCCGGTACACCCACCACCCGTCGAACGTCGGAGTTCTCTTCCGAATACTCTCGATAACTTAGATATTTACGGATGCCTCGCCCCAGACGTATTAGGCATATTTTAATATATTATTGTAATGTTTCTTACCTCTGTAATTAATATTATGTTGAATAAATGGGAAACGTGGCGTTTTGGCCTTTTTTGCAAGCTCTAGCTTTACGCAATAGCTTATCATTTGGTCTTCGTTAAGATTATATTCTACTTCGGAAAACGAGAGAGCATTGATTGCAGGCCACACACCACCAGTGACGACGGCTGAGAAAAACGTGGCTTTTTTCCTTCCGTCGTCACTTGTGGTGTGTGGTCTGCACTGGACGCTTTCTCGTTTCCGGAAATCGAGCAATCAGGGCGGATTAACGTAAAATAGTCTTCCACGCTGTAGGGCCGGTTTTCCTTCGATAACTTTGGCAGGTGTCAGAGTCTTTCTCCTACCAGGAAAATTGAGGGTTACCGCAAGAGGAAACCAAGTGATAGTGTTGTCGAGCAAGCACATTCTCTGGGAAATTCTTTTCGCGTTTCCTCTCTAGCGGCAGATCTGACACCTGCCTTGACAATGACAAGTTTCAGTACACCTAGGAGAAATCCGAATTTTGTTTTTTTTCTACACGTAGTGTTTCTTGTTAATCTTCTTTTGGCACCGCAGCAATGCTAGTTGTAGTGCCCCAAATTATCGATGTAAATCTCATGCGTGTTATGTTGCTTTCTTTTCGACTGAACTTCCATTGTGTGCGAAGTACCTTTTTCCTCAACCTGCGATTTCGATGATGTCAGTAAACGTCATTGGTGAACTAGCCCACCAGCGCTAGAAGGCGTGGCTAGGACCACCTCTTTACGTGCTTTGACGTTCAATGACGTCATAAAAATCGCACCGCCCTCTGGCCATCGTGATCAGTGCCTCTGGGAAATTGCCTTCTGGCACGACGTAGTTTGTGCGAATTGTTTCTCGTAAATATAGCGAAGGAAATTACTAGCAAGCATTTGCAAGATACACCAAAATAAGCTTCATCCCAGGAAATACATCACCCCTGTATGCCGCGCTGCTCGCGATCCCAGCAGCCAAGCAGTACGTGGGGCTGACGGCGCGGTCCCAAATATTTTTCATCACTTTTCTGGCGATGCCTCGACACTTTTTCATTTGCTTCATCACACGTCTGCCTATCCGGCGCTTGTTTTCGAACGTCACCCACGAAAATTAGAGCGTTTCTTAAGCATCAACAGCACGAAACGCTTTGAAGTAGGTCTCAAAAAATTTATAGAAAACGAGAAGTTTGATTGTATAAGTTGAACAATAAAAAGCAAATGTTGACGAACAAAAATAGTAAGAAAAAGTGTAAATAACAGTTTGAGGCGGCAGAACTGAACACGAGGCAAAACAATTGTTACGGGGGACTGTGGACCACGTAAACGTATACTGTTCCTTTAAAATAATATTTCTGATTGAAACAAAGTCTAACTTCACTGTGTAAGCGTATCACCCTTGAACACTGAACTGAGTCATCGACAAGATCTCAACAAACTAGGACCCACCTGTGCATTCCTATAGGATGTCCGTTCATAGAGTTGTGCATGAATACATTCTAATATGCATGTATCTCTGCATTCAGCTCTTTTATTGGTGTATCGTCGTCAAGAAGAACAAAAACATGTGATGAATAAGTTAATGATTTTTTCTTCTCCCTAGCGTTACTCATGCGCAGTCGCAGGGTCCGCTGCCTTTGTCAGTCGTCGCCACTTTGCTTTGTCCCAGGGTATCTTCCGCCATGGCTCGACCTCACTTCAGTCCTTCTTGATTACGTCTATCGTCTATCTACCTCCTCTTCGGAGCTAAAAATAAATTAATGACTTATTGTAGATAAATGTAAGGAATGTAGAAGAGGAAGGTGGGTCAATGAAAACAAAAAAAAAACTCCCGCTGCCAGTGCCATGTACTTGTGGCGGCGGATAGAATGACCACGGATTCCCTCTGGTTGATTCA
This sequence comes from Teladorsagia circumcincta, assembly GCA_002352805.1. Taxonomy (NCBI): domain Eukaryota; kingdom Metazoa; phylum Nematoda; class Chromadorea; order Rhabditida; family Trichostrongylidae; genus Teladorsagia; species Teladorsagia circumcincta. The sequence goes on from KZ345394.1 coordinate 26,469, forward strand.
CTAGGAGTCGTTTGTCAAGCCTTTTGACTGGAGATGAGGAAAGGAACCCCTTGCACTCAATAGTTTTCTTTTAAATTTTTTAATTTCTCCTTTCCTATGACTGCTGATTATTATCAATTCTTCACATATTTCCCCATTTTAATCTACCAGACTGGTCCCATTGGAGCGATTAAGCGATTAGGTGATGATTCAAAAAGAAAAGCATATAGCATACGCAGTATCGACTAGGCGAGTAGGCGATCGCTGAATGGGTAGAGCAACAAATCAATACGTAACGTTCTCTTATCGCCTACTCGCCTAATCGCCTGATCGCACGTACGATCGCCAACTATGAACGATTTATTACGACCCCCCCCCCCCGTCGAGGACTCCTCGACGCACACTTGACCGCGGATCACGCCTGCCTGATTCCGCCACCATTATGTGGTGATTGACCTTCTGTCCACGGAAATTAGAACCTTTCTGCACAGCAGTTTAATTCCATCCATGTGAAATTTACGCAAACTGTTGTAGTGTTTGCATTTTATCGAACTGAAGCTCCTCCACAAAAACCTCCAGTTTTTGTGGAGGAGCTTCAGTTTGATAAAATACAAACACATCTCATGAAACCATGAAGCTCAGGAACCCTCTGATCTTATCTGAGCAAACTGTAGTATTAGGTACCGGATATCTTAATGTCGTTTTTCTGAGTCCAGGAAGTTTTGTGGCTCATTACCATGGAAATACAATTTCTCAGAATCTCCCTTTTGCTGATTAATACCACGTAGTATGTTGCTTATTATTCCCTATTGTTACTTCACAATTTAAGTCCTCACCAATCCTTACATTTTCCTCTGAAAGATCCTAGGTTCATTGCGCAAATCGCATGTGTGTACCAAATTCCTTCAAAGTCGGGTTGGGAGCTACAGATCCACCAACCAAACTAACATTGCTTTTGCTAGAGGAGATACACCGTTTGGAATGCTCATCGGTTTTGTAAACTTCTTAAATGACAGTGAAGTGTTTGAAAGGAAGCCAGCAATCGTCTTCAAAAATATGGCAGTAGGTAAGCCAGCCGAGAAAGGGCTGCCCCAGACTTCTGCTGAAATGGTAGGATTCTTTCACTGTGATGAACTGATGATGCGCAAACTTTACCACGAACTTGATTCCTCAAGTTAATCTGATAAATTCGCTCACCTGCTACTCACGTGCGCTCAAAAAGGGTGCATTTTTGACCCCATTTTGCAAAAAAGTCTCCGTAAAAATTGTCCAGTTGAGCTGATAAGTTCTAACTTTTCTATAATGCTAAGCAGACCCTACTCTAACTAACTGTGCACTTAATTTGTCCATGCCTCACATTTTAGCAAGTAAGAGGGATGATTTTTCAGATGATGTCAAAACCGACCTGCCTCTCCTTTTTGACTCGAGAAATTCCGAGCTTGGATCATGCAAGCTTTCCACTCAAACTGTTAGATGGGGGATTCTAGTAAGTCATTCTATGATTATACTATTTCGTTTCCCGGGCTGTGAATTGGAATATTGCAGGTCCAAAACTTTTGGTGAAAAAACGACATCAAGATGTCCGGTACCTAATACTAGGTGGCTACGAAAACGTTAACGGAAATGGGCTAATGAGCACCCACCCTCTAAAACTTCAATAAGAAATGATCTATTTATTTTCTTGCTACATATTATCAGAGGTCAGCACCAACACTAAGTTCAGTTGGAATGATAAACATGACAAAACAATGGCATATCAAAGTATAAAAGGGAAGTGTGAGGAGAGGTGAGCATAATCTTCGTCGTCTTACTTGCTTTACCATGACCTCTGTCTACATTGGAGCCGGTGGCTCATCTGCACCAGGAGCCACATCTCAGTATTTCGGCGTTGGTGGTGGCGGCGGTGGAGGAGCTGGAGGTGGGAAACTACCAGGTGGAGGAGGTGCGCCAGCAGGCGGAACAGGTGCACAGTCTGCCTATTTTGGTGTCGGAGGCGGAGGTGCAGGAGCGCCTGGAGCACAATCAGCGTACTTTGCTGTTAATCCAACCGCAGCTGGTGCGGCACCTGTTGGTGGTGGCGCCCCCATGGGTGAGTTTTATGAGTTCTCCTGCCATAGTGGAGCTATATTGACTTTGAGTTTTAGGAGGAGGAGGAGGTGCTTCAACCATGACCGCAGTTGGCGGTCCCGCAGGTTAGTTCCAAGTACGCTGTTCTCTAAAGTTCAAAGAAGAGTCATACAAAATCTCTAGGAGGACGCTCAACAATGACTGCAGTAGGAGCGATAGGCGGAGGCCCAGGATCAACTATGACCGCAGTGGGTGCTCCTGCTGGAGGTCCAGGCTCAACGATGACTGCTGTCGGTGCTCCTGCCGGTGGACCAGGATCTACGATGACTGCAGTTGGCGCTCCAGCAGGTAAAATTTATCTCATCGATCATACTACTGTCGGAGTTATTGTAGCAGCCCAGATTAGTGCAAGTGTACCTCTCTGGGAATATTCTCGATATCGAGGTTTGGTGATGCGTTGCGAGCGCGTAGGCGACCGCGATCGCGCTCATGATACAAAACGCGCAAGGTCTTCCTGAATATGTAGTTTCAGCGCAAGACTTCCACACAACTTTTGTGATTAAAGGGTAGACAGCCTAGACGTATGGGGTAAACCTCTCTCTAAGTAAGCGCTTCATGGTTGTGCTACTTTAGTGGAAGAGTGAAAGCGAAGCTCTCACGCTCATATGAGTAATGGATTGTTGATAGTTGGCGATCGTAATCCCAATCGCCTAATCGTACATATGATCTCCAACCAGGAACGATCCATTAGCGAAAAACCAAAGGAAGTAGGTGCACCTTGTGTGGATGGGTGAGTACACCGTTATCAGAGTGTTGGTTATCCGACCTTGGAACAACCACTACCGATGTCTACGATTTGAAATGAACAAATAGACGCTATAGCTTCTGTATCACAAGCATATCACGCTGTTTTCACAATATGTACTTTTCCACGCTGCAGACGCTTTTCCAAGCGTTTGCAAGTATTGGGTTGTCCATTGTTCCTGTCCAGATCTTGCTCAAATTCGAATTTCTTCAAGTCAAATTGGTGTCATTCTGGAATATGTAGGTGATCCATTAGTGGTTGCCACCATCTTCGCTGATATCCAGCAATGTGTGCTGGAATCAGCTTATCCACGCAGCTTCTATCATGTGCGACTTCAGCTACGTCACTTCGCTTACACGCCCACCCTATTATGGGACATGGACTGTATGTCAAAGAAGGCATCAAGGTCGTTAGCCAGGAGGTTTTGGAAGGTCAAACCCGCATCTGGATAACTAGGGGTCGAAATAGCAATGACAATGATGAACAATAATGCTTTACGATCCGCAAATGGACGCTGTTGCAAGGAGGACAGTAGGAAGATCGGCTCTTTGCCTGGCTCAGTCTCTGCTATTGATCGGACACTGAGCTATTGGTTCGGCCGTAATGCAAAGACGATACGACCTGTGAAAATCAGCACCATCCCGGACCTTCACTCACTTTCGATCGGACTCCCGTGTACCATGAAATGGAAGTGCGCAGGAACGCTACTGCCAGCCTTGGCGCGCATGTCGTTTAGGGGGGGGGGGACATCACAACAGGGCCAATCCTAGATGACACCAGGGCTATCCCGTCATAAAGTCCTGAAGCAGCAGCGGCGAGAGGAAAAAAGTCAACGAATGCAACCACCCCAAAACGTCCTTCCCCAATTCTTCAACTACTAGCTTTACTCATTCTAGAAGGAGATAGCAGAAAGGTTCTCTGGTAAATGGATGGATATCAGTGATTTATGATGGTGGTCAGTTTAGCTCCGCACACTACCGCGTGCATGACACGGTAGGCTTCGGCGAAGGTGAATAGCCTGTGGAGCGTTTGGTTCCGCCACTAAAGAACCCAACAGTTATGTAGTTACTTCGTGGAAGGCGTCAGCATACCTTCGACAGGCTACCTTGTTTTGCTGAAGCTCACCGTTTGATATGCGCGGTGGAGTGCGGTGCTAAATGGTTTTGTAAACAACCACCATCAATCGAAGGTCAGTATAATTTAGCGGTCGAATAATAATCGATGTCATGATGTTGAATGGAAACACCCAGTAATCACAATAGCATTTCTTCTAACAACCCCGAACTTTCTTAGGAGCTCCGGAGTGAGAGTAGCGGTCGTGGCGATGACAACGCATAAAATTAAGTTGAAATGATTGGAGTAAAACGCTCTTCCTATCTAAAACCTGGTTTTGAGTGACCTATACATTCTGCCACATACCGTTGTTATCAGCAATCAGCATTTATTATCACCCTCTGTCCCCCACCAAATGTGTTCCCGTTCCATCCTCCACATCACTTGTTGGAACCAAGGCCTCACTGATGTTGGACACCCGCTGTGAATTCTGTGAAATTTGCGTCTCAGCGCCCCTTATCAGCCCTTATCAGCTGACATCACCCTCTGTCTCCCACCAAATGTGTTCCCGTTCCACCCTCCACATCACTTGTTGGAACAAACGCCTCACTAATGCTGGGACACCGGCTGTGAATTCTGTGAAATTTGCGTTTCAGCGCCCCTTATCAGCCCTTATCAGCTGACATCACCCTCTGTCTCCCACCAAATGTGTTCTCGTTCCATCCTCCACATCACTTGTTGGTACCAACACCTCACTGCTGCTGTGACACCGGCTGTGAATTCTGTGAAATTTGCGTTTCAGCGCCCCTTATC
>KZ345394.1:39847-53455 GCA_002352805.1 Teladorsagia circumcincta
CCCTCCTAGAGTGAGAAACAAGGGTCCCAAGCGCAGGAGGTCTGACACTGTCGCGACTCAAAAGTGCGAGGCAACAGCGCTAATGTAAGGCCTTGCCTTGTGTGCTGCCGGCTGTCGGCAGCACGGCAGCGTGGCATACCAATTCTCTGCGTCCTCTCGCGTACAACGTACTATCTCGCCTTTTCCTCTCCTCGCAGCACACTGTCTCTCCGTCACACCACGCCCGGCCTCACGAGGGAAATTTTAGGGTTTTCTATGGTGCCTTTTGCTTCTTCTCCCCACTAGTGTTCCTTCAAGCAAAAACACGCTAACTCAATCCTGACTCATGTCTTCAAGAGGGGGACTCAACGTCTCCCCAAACAGATCTTGAGGAATCACTCTTCTTCAGCTCTCAGCACCTTTATTCCTGCGATTCCGACATATTTTATGGTATTCATTGACGTTTGCAGCTGCACGAAATCTTCTTGATAAATCAGTGGCCTCACTGTTGCTTCACTTCCAGAAAGCTTCAAGACGTCTTTATTCCAACCCAATGTGAATAAATTTCAGGAGGACGCTCCACGATGACCGCAGTTGGTGCTGTAGGACCAGGATCTACAATGACAGCTGTTGGTGCTCCTGCCGGAGGACCAGGATCTACAATGACCGCAGTTGGCGCTCCAGCAGGTGAATATTATCTTGTGAATAGTGATCCTACTGTCAAAGGAACTTCGAGGCGGAGTTGGGGTGTATTATATGCTGTCGTATTTCCAGTATTCGTGATTTCCAGTGTCGTGATTCCAGTACTCAAATACAATAGAAACAGTCATATGGTGGTGAGTAGGGAGGGTGTAAATTGAGCCCATTTTTCCCAGTAGGCCCTGTCATCGCACTCCCGCTCGTGCCATCAATTGTAGAGTAGCCTGTATCATGACGTCCTTGTTTTAAACCCATTTCATGGCGAATGACAGCAAGCCCAGCTCGTTTGCGGCCGTATCACGTCCCAAGTAATCGCGAGCTCTTTATGTTTCGATGCTTTTCCGTAGTGGACTATGGTTGTTTCAGAGCAGTCTAGAGGAACATGAAGAGCCAATTCTCAGTACTTCCTGACGCTTCTGCAGCTTGAGCTATTCTCTGCCATAAGGGCATTGCCGACGTTGTGAAGGATGGTCTTCCGCGGCTAATTCACGAGTCCTTTTGCCATGAAATTCAGTGTCGTTGAGAAAGATTAGGCTAGGAAGTCTAACCGTGACTCTTTTTCCTCAAGCAGGTCTTGTGAGCTCCATAAAAGCTGAATTAGGCGCATTGTAAAGTCCTCGATCAGAAGATCTAAATTTTATAGAACGTTCCCTTTTCCGAGCGCCATCAAAAACGATCGCGCCTTCTTCAATTTAAACGGTTTTGCGTGGCAGGACCAGCACCTTGCTCGACACTTCATCGCTTGTCTAGTCTCAGTCTTGAGTTGTTGCTCGTGAAACTTCTTGGTAAAACATGGTCAACATAGTCCCGCAGTGGATGGAAATTCCCTTTCGTCTCCTACAAGATCAGAGATGAGAAAGGCAGCGCCGCTTCTCATGCACTTCCATTCTTCCTCCCAAAGTTACAATGTTCAGAGAGCGGAAGTCGTACAACTCCCTCCAAAATGCCTTTCTTTTATCTAAAGTTCGTACCCCAAACTTTCAGGAGGCTCACGAATCTCAACCACTATGTGGAGAACAGTGAGCAGAAACCCAATCTCTGATGCACTTCCAGCTACGGTTTTAGTTCTTCCAACATTGAGGGGAAGGACTTGGGGGAAGAGTATGGATTTTCAGCTCTAGCTTTAGATAATGGAGAGCTAAAGAAAGCCAACGAATTAAGTCCCCGACAAACCACACAAAACGTGCATGTACAAAAATTCAAAAGCCCCTACGTACACGTGGTGAGGCCCTCCAGGATCGAAAATGGGTCCGATCTATTCCGAGCGACGCAAGCAAGTAGTGGTAGTTGCCAATACTGGAACATTGTCCCATAACTCCAAGAGAAAGAAGGCTTTTAACTTCGTTTTGGGCTCACTTCACAACAGGGTATTCCCCGATAACAAAGTGAGAAGATGGTCGCGGTTGAGAGCACATGGAGAGCTGAGGACGACTCTGAAACTGGACATCCACGAAGAAAGGTCCTTGTTGTGCTCACTAACAGTATAGGATTGGATTACTATGGAGAGCTGATCGTCGGTCAGACAGCTGAACCCTACGCAAGTGTCGGCCAATGTAAAAGTACAATGCAAGAGTAAATGTCGCGGAAATCACGCAACAAGAAAGGGGGAATCGGGCTAGAACGTCCCGCTTCCCGCGCCATATAGTACAGATCTGGCGTCGCCCGACGTTCATTGATCCATGCCAATACAGCACCGGGAGTCAAAAATGATGGTATACAGGGGGGGGGGGGGCAAAAAAAGGCATTTGGCCTATGTTGCACTTCGGCCCTTTTTTCTTCGCAGCGATTGCCGACGTTGGTGAAAGTTTTTCAGCATAACATTCCCTAAATGTCCCTCTATAAGTGGACGCAATCCGTCCCTCACTGAACTCACGGTTTCAGAATATGACGTCATCTGTCATCGCCATCGAGCTCAGGGTGACCTACCGTAGCTGCTTCAGCCTGAAGCTCTTACACAATTTCTTGAATCGATTCAATGTGGGATAGATTCCTAGGGACATTACCTCTAACTATGCAAACCCCCTCGGAACCCGCCCTTCGCAACCCGTCGTAGCCATCGAGCTCGACTAGTGCACCATGTTTCCGGAGCAAATTTTCCTGATGCCGTCCACGTAGATGGCCACTAGAAGAAATTCTTATAAAATGAAACGTACTCTTCATTTCCACGTTGGGCGCTCGCTTTGAATCGAGCAAAGGGCGACTAAATCCGTTTGAGTGAGAAGACAGAATGTCTTTTTTCATTGCCCCCCCCCCTGTACAATGCGCAATAAACGGCAGCCTGGGCGCCAACAGGGAGCAAACCTAAGACCTAGAGCCTGCGGAGCGAGAGCTCCTTCACTATGATACAGGGACCTCGGTTACGTAAATCGCTTACACTATAGCATATTTTGCTTACTTTTCCTCTCAGCTCAAGAAGCTCACATTTGTTCAGGTTCGGTCCCTATATTTGTAATCACCAGTCAGCGTTCTAAAGTATCAATTACCTATATCTTCTTTCGAAGTTCCATGAGAAGTTAAAACCTTTTGCTGACAGTGAATGATTCACGCTCATGTTTTTCACACGCAAAAATGTAGGGTGAGAAAAACAGGGCTAGGCAAATGTTAGACAGTCACACGTGCGATTCCTGACAGTATACATTCTAGGTGGACGTTCCACGATGACCGCAGTTGGTGCTATAGGACCAGGATCTACAATGACCGCTGTTGGTGCTCCTGCCGGAGGTCCAGGCTCAACCATGACTGCTGTTGGTGCTCCAGCCGGAGGGCCCGGGTCCACAATGACTGCTGTAGGCGCCCCAGCAGGTAATGCGACAGCAAGCATTTGTCTCGTCGTAATCTTTTCAGGGCGATCACGGTTGTTATTTTTTCCCAAGTATCTGACTTCAGCAACCAAATAATTGTCATGTTGTGAAAGGCAAAGTGGAGGTCAATTGTAACACGTAGGCTTCTTGCCGCATCGCGTCCATCGACACACTTGGGTTTACAAAAGCAGGGGCAGTCAAACATACTTTCAGTAGAAGACGATTTTTCAGCTATAGTCGCGGTGAAATGCTACGGCAGAAGTACCCTGAAGGCTAGGTCGGGTTTATAGTGGGAGTTGCGATGCTGAATAATGCCCCAGTGACGAAAAAGGCAGAAAAGTCCGTATGAAAATACAAAATAAGACCCCTTCATTTGCCCATTGACCTCCGGTAATTGACGAGCCAGCAACCAACTAGTGGTCAATTGCATGCTTTACCCAATAGTCGCCAACATGCACGCCAACTCAATGCTTCGATTGATAACGCATCCCACAGTAAAGTCATACGACATGGCCACTCAAAGTGGAGTACCCCTTCAAAATGATTATCGACGGATGATGCTGTTAGCAACACACCGAGGGGCGGAGCACAGGCGGAGGCGGAGTTCAGAAAGGACTAGCAAGTCCAGTGCGCTGCAACCAGCGCACCTAAGGCCGCGGAAAGACGACGCCTACCTTCCTTTCTCCCGTGGCTGCTGCTTCCATTGGTGCATGTGCTTCTTCGCAGCGCACGCACTTTATCGCAATTTCTTGCTTCGAGCGCAGGAAGGATAAGCAATGAAGCCATGAAAGACAATCATCTACTCCAGTCGGCTTGGATACACCTTCCGGGGAATTTGACTCGCCATGGTTTCTCATAATGAATGGTGCCCATACCAATCTCCTCTCATGGGAAGATGTTGGAGTTAGCGCACTTGCAAAACGGCCCATTGTAAAGGTTTGGTTGTGATGGCCTTAGCCTGATATTTCGAGGATATTTCTTGTAACGCGTCAATTACGTGGATCAGCAACAAAGAAAGGCGCCAAAACTCCCTTCAGCAGCGTGCCGTGCAGAATCCTTAAAGAGATTGCTAGAGGCAGTGTTCACGATGGCTGAAAGGCGGTGCGATTCTGATGACATCATGGGACGTCACTGTTGAGAGGGCGTTCTAAGCATGAACCCAGCGCACTGAGTGGTCTAAGCATCAGTGCTGTTTAGTGACGTCATCAATATCTCACTGCCCTTCAGTCATCCTTGTCTCTGCCTCCAGGGGCTTCTAAATTTTGCCCAAATCTCGCGCTATTTGAGTGCCTGACAATTTTCCCTTTTTGAGAACAATTCCTTTCTTGAAATCCAAACACGCTACTGCCCTCTCCACAATCTGCGAAAGAAAAAACTCTATCAATCACAGCTTCAAGGAAAAACCAAAGGAGAAACCCGAGGTGGCTGAACAATTTCACCTATAGCAAAAGCTACCTTTTCCTGAACAGTAAAACTTTTTATGTTTTCAAGCTGAACTACGATGCTCATGTGGAATATCGCGTTCGAATTCATCACATTATCCCTACTATTAGGTTGAGTCATAAGTAATTGCCGATATTTTCATACCCTCGCCATGTTGTTCAAAAAACGTTTGTGTTGTTCTCCGCAGAGGAGTCGGTGGGGACCTTAGTGTCCTTTCATACTACGAGATTCTACCGTCAGTACTCGTCTTTAGGGAGGAATGATGCTGTTCATTTCAACAACATGTTCGTCATTGTAAACTTTACAAGCTCTGTCTGGGGCACTCAGCAAGAGGACCCTATCGGAATTCTTGTGAATCTGGAGCACCAGAGTCGCTAAAAGAAAATATCAGCTGAAAATGGCTCGGGAAGCTGTGCCAGGGCAACTACGGCCTTGAAGAGCAACCACGTTTTAGACGCCCAATAACCGTAGGTATTGAACGAATGGAAGAGCAACCCGGCATCAGATCCCGTCAAAGTACGTCAGACTTTCAGTCCTCCCAGTGCACCATGTGTCGTTCCCTTTGAGCCAAGGAGAAATTGTATACGCTGGAGAGATTGATCCTTACGAGTTGGACGAGCTGGCTCGGAACACACATGTGATCATCTCCCAAAGTTTGCTGTCCAGTAGTCGTAGTATCGACTGGCAGGAGAAGCGGTCACTGGGTTTGAGGAGTGCGCAGTCTACCCAAGCAACATACGCAAGCGTCAGTAGGAACGTGCCGCTCAACAGCGGCAACAAGCCCTAATATGTGAACTTTACCTGGAGTAGGTTCCGCTCCCTGATTGTAGGATTGCTTCATTATAGGCCTCAAGCAATACCAACGTTGTTGGCGCGCACACCTACTGCTTACAACCGAATAAACTCGCTTGGCATATCGCAAAACTGAGGCTCCCAATACAAGAAATTGTTCCACTACGCGGCAGCTCCCAACCCACATGTAACGAGGGAATGCCAGAGTGCTATACAGAAACACAACCTAACCGTTCTCTGCCGCTCTTCATAATCCATTAATGAGTCAAAAACCAACCATCACTTGATCCTCTTGCTTGCTCGTTTCCCTAATGAGAAAAACTGCGATGATCGCGAGCACTTCAAAACAGACTTCCACTGGTTCTTGATGTTGAAGATTGCGTAGTTCCGCGACGGAGGTACCCATTCACTTGCGGCTAGATAGTATACACTTGTGCACATCTGTGGTTGATATGGTACTTGATCAAGATGGTTCAAAAGAAAGTTGTGAACTTTTGAAATTTTTTGTCAAATCGGCAATTACTTATGACTCAAACTAATAGATATAGAGCGCTGAGTATGTCCGTCTGTGTGTGTCGCGAAAGGTGAAACTCCGCTAAGGGGGGGGGGCACTCATGATATCTTATCTACATGTCTTATCAGAGTGACTATCTAATCAAATCGAATTGCGTTAGAGCCCTCGTATCTAATCACAGTGGGGTTGAGGAAAGGCACTCATATCTTATCAAACTCAATCAGGACATCTCTCGTTTAGGCGGTGGCCTGCCATGCTACAATTGCTCCATTAATACCAAATTTGCATTGGTCGGCCTGTTTGAACTCGGAAGGTCCTGGTTCCAAATCGTTTCTTTTTTGCACTATCCGAGGGATATCCCTATCTAATCGCACATCAGAGCCTGTGCTCTGAACGTCGATATGATATGAGGGCTTTTCCGCAACTCTGTTTTGATTGGATAGTCTTTTGATGAAGCATGTAGATAAGATATTATGAGTGCCCCCCCCCTTAGCGGAGTTTCACCTCGCGAAATTCATAACACACAGCAACTTTGGCGGTTGGTTCCTACACATGGTACAGGGCGTCAGACGGGAGCTTATGAGGTGAGTGACCGGAAGTGATAACGACTGATATTGTTTGATAAGGAGGGCTAGAATGTAAGAGCCATCAGGTACGCTGCGCCCTTCGCAGCGACAGTAGACTCCAACTTCTCTCTTCGTAGAACCTCGGCATTGTTGTAATTGTGATGTTGATCTTCTGCCAATGAGGTTGTTAGGTGGAAACTGTATTAGTGGCGTGACGTTTCGACGAGATCCTCTTCCTTAAAGGCCTGAAGGTCGCTCAAGGTTTGAGATATGTACTTTCAAACGCCTCTCCCTCTCCTCTTTCTTTCGTCAGAAACGTTAGGGGTGCAAACGAAGATCCCGAAGGAGAGAAATAAACTCACCCAGTCCACCACCGCAAGAGTGGACAGCGCCACTCCAGGTTAGTTATGGTTAGTAACTGAGATTCAATCTCCCGTTAGGGGGAACAAGCGAGAATCGTTCGGGATTTTTGCTTCTTCCCCCCAACGTACCGTAAGAAAGGCTGGGAAGCGGAGGCGTTTGGCGGTTTAAAGAACATATCTTAAACCTTGAGCGATTTAGGCCTTTGAGGAAGACGAAACGAAACGCCTCGTCGAAACGTCACGCCACTAATGAAGTTTCCACCTAACAGACTCGCTGACAGAAGATTGACATTACAGGCAGTAGAATATTGCTCTTACGCATGGTATAGGGGGTCAGACGGGAACACAGATGAGAGGCGATTCGAGATGATAGCTGCTGATAAGGGCTGATGAGGCAATCGGAATATCAGTACCACTAATTTTGTTGTGCCTTTCGCAATGACAAGAGACGTTGGGTTCTACAAGTGGTATAGGAGGTCAGACGGGAACATAGACGGTGTATGATAAACCGAAAGTGGTACAAAATGATAAAGGTTGATAAGTGGCGTGCGAATATAAATCTCATCAAATTCGCTGCAACATTGGTTTAGACAGTGAACGTTGGCTCTTCCAAGACACGGGGGGAGGGTGGGTCGGACCCAGACATGGATTGTGGGGTGGGTGGTGTATGGTGATAACGACTAACATGAACTAAATGTGGCTTTCGAATGTAAGTGTGGTAGAATTGATTGTGCTTCTGAGTCGAGATGCCCCGCTTACAATACCAGATAGAAAAGGTGAAAGGATGTTGATGGCGGTTACTTGCGCGGCGCCGTAATGCGGCACTTTCTTGATGGGCGCGGCAATAATTGACTTTGTTGATTGGAGTGACAGATTTGCCACTGTTCACATTAACCTTTTTGGCAAGGCCAATCCCATCAACTTTGAAAGTCAGCATTGCTGAAGCAACATCATGTTTTTACTACTCCTAGTAGAGCTCGCTGCAGATAAACTTACACTTTCGATTCCTTCTACACTCGCCATGGCACTGAATGGAATGCTAAAGGGTGAAGTCGGTGTAGCGTCCTTTTGAAATTCAAATCGAGTGACGCTCAACTCGTCCACTACAGTTGCGACGCCGCGGCCGCGGCCACAAGCGCGGGTCTCCGAGCGATCCTGTTGCTAAGCGGCCCTCAATTCAAGATCAATGCTGGATGTTTACAGAGTTATGATAAGACGGTTGCACACATTACCGCGCGTATTGCACCATATGCTTCAATGAAACTAGGCAGCAAACGGAACTTCGGCTAACGTATTCCGCGATGCGCCTAAGTATACTCCATATGTCGGAGTCAGATTAGGCGTGTCTATGGGTTTGACGTGGCGGCCGCCGCATTCGATAGAAGTTGCGTGGATAAAGTGTTGCCAGCATGCTTTGCTAATATCCAGCGGTGTATGTTGGAAGCAGCTTATCTCCACGAAGTCTATCAAAAGCGGCTACCGCCACGTTAAATCCGTAAGCCCGCCTAATCAGACGACAAGATATGGACTATACCCAACCTACAGCTGTCTACTTTCACTGACGCCTACCGTGTGATGCGCGCGATAGCAAGCGAAGCAAAACTGGTACACTTGAATTGTTATAAATACCCTGAACTGCGAGTTTTCGGTCATTCATGGGTGGCCGGATTTTTTTACCAGCAGTGAACAGGAGCGTGATGGAGTTTCGTGCCAGTGCGAACAAGACGGAAAATGCTCGAAGAGTGGGTACCGCAAGATAGTGACCCGAAACGTTCTACCGGGTTGAGAAGACTGTTAAGGCTGCAGCTGTTAGAGTCCATCAATCGTAGAGCAGTATAGATTCAAAATTCATAGAACACATTTGAAAAGAGCTTCAGAGACTATTGGGTCAACTGACCAGAGAAATCAAAAAAAATTTCTTAATCGGCGGAAAATGGACTGCCATGGGGATGACCTATTTGAAGGCACAGGACAAGATCGAGTTGAGAAATTTTCACGCATGAAATGTAGTGCATAGATGCGAAATGGAACGCTACTGGAGAAAAAAGCCAAATATGAAACCCCTCTCCATAACAGCAAGCGAATTAGACTGGCTTTGGAGGATGACCACACTCATGGACATGCCAACATTGCTGGCTCCGTGGTATCAGAAAGCACTTTTCCAATCAGGCCAGTTTGTCCCTCGGCAAACGCCGGACCCCCCTTCCATGCGTAAACTTTACGCCTTCCGCTGTACTCCCTTACACATGTGTTACACCATGTGACGCGAAATAGTGTTTCATATAGTGGAGAGCATCATATCATCAATTATGCCATAAATTTGTAACGCAGTCCAACACCTAAGGGAACCTTCCTCGAAAACTGCTTCCTTTCTTTCCCCAACATGAATGTGTCAGTTGTGATCACTAGAGAAAACACACAAATTTTCACGCAAGAAGATTCGGTTTCCTAAGAGAAACAAACCCAAGAAAACTCAGTTCATGGACCCTTGAAGGTAATTTGTGCGGAGCCAAAGGCGGGGAATGGAAAGAAGCGCGCCTTAGTGCGCCTACGTATCAGGCGACGCAATGAAATGAGTCTGGTAAAGGGTTCGATTTTGGAGATCAGAGACAAAACAATCGATAGAATATGGTGCAATCAAAGTGTGAGATGTTAGCATAGTAAGGTCATAAGCAAAAAAAGCTTCTGCTTACGGCCTCAAGAAAACCAACTGCAATCGTCCCCGCCGCCAGCGTTAGTGACAGAAGCCGGCGGTAATTTGAACACATACTAGTCCTTCCGGTTTTTTGGATTGTCTGCCATAACAAATGCATTTTTTTGTTCTTCTCGCTCTTACCGTAGACGATGGGTCCCTAGTAAGCGATTCATGGGTGGTGAAGTGTTATGATTTTTCGGCGGAGGATTCCTTTAATTGGACCCCAGGTCTGTGGGAGTTTGGTTTCTCTCCTCTCCTCCCCATCCTTCTCCTCTCCTTCCCCCTGCCCTCCATCTGCCGCTACAGTACCATGTGAAATGACCGAAAGTGTGCTTAGTAGGAGTTTAAATAGCCGTTGGAGTATTCTCACAATCATGTCATTGCAAAACGTTGATAGCCCGAGTCCTGCAAGCTTCCCGGTTTTGATAGCGGTTGGTTCACCCCATTAGCTGCCTAACAAGCCTCTTTATTTCGCAGACGGACGCACAGTAGCGCTCAGAAGTCTTAGGTTGGAAAATTTCTGACAATAACGTTTCTTTCTGCTGGATCAAATCAGTTCGATCAATATGTTTGAAGACAATCATTTTTCACTGAACTAGCATATATAAGCGTTAAGTGGGATAAGAGTTTAGAGTAAAAAATATCATTATACTAGAAAGTTCCGAGTATAAGCAAATGTTAAGTAGATTTCAAAGTTTGGTAAGATTACAATTCAACCAGACAATCGGCCCCATGATAAAAAAGATTGAGTAGATTCGATACTTTTTTGATAGACTTCACTCTCGGATCTCCAGTTCAGATGTGGCAGACCCACTTCATATCCTCTCACTTCGCAGTCGGACACATCTTCTACAAGGTTGTGTACCCACACATATCACCTGCACCGTACTGTCGTCGTCCTCTAGCAATAGATCGGCCTGAAGCATTGCACCTCTACTTTGTAAGAGCCCATCTGACAGCATGGCGTGTCTTTAACGGAGGGACAAGTTCAGTCACATGTGTTGAGCGTCATCGAGAAATTCTAGGGATGGGTGAGGAATGTTTTGGCACAAAAATATAGTTGAGAACCTTGGTAAATTCGAAGAAAATGGAGGGCCATTTCAATATACAGTAGATACACTAACTGATCCACACTTACATTGTCGTGCAATGAAGTATTGGTTTTCACATTTTTGAACGTAAGTCCCTCAAAACTCAAGCTTTTGCTCTGACTTTCTCATCATTAATGCATATAGCTAAAAGTGATAAGCGAGCGAGTTTATAGTGGTCCAGGTGGACTGGAAATTTTTTTTGAAATTTTTCAATTTTTTCGGTCAAATACCGTCGTACTTGATCGAACTTCAACCCATCGAAATTGTTGAAGTAGCAACACTGCAACCTGTGTAACAACAAATATAGCTTTACAAGAATGCTGGATTGTGAACAGAACTTTCGCCCCAGGCGGGCCGAAAGTTTTGTTCACAACCCAGCCTGCGGCCAAAAACAGCAGTTAACAATCAAAAACAAGTCAAAAACAAATATAGCAACTACAACTCAATGCTTTGTTATTGATAACATTTGATCTATGGCAGCCTGACATTAACGTGGCATGGACTTGATGGGCTTGCCAATTTGCTGGGGTTTTTTCCTTTGCGGTTTCATTTGAGGGAAGTTCTCGTGCTAGTTGTGAGCCCTGAGGTCTTCAAATTGACGTTCGAGTTCATCCCAAAGATCTTCGATAGGGTTGAAGACGAGGGACTGTGATGACCACACCAGCAAAGGGACGTTGTTGTCGTGGAACCACTCCGTGAGCAGCTTCCATTTGTGCTCTGGTGTCTTGTTGTAAATTGAACACACTTTTGGCAGTACGGCCAGACAACATCTTCATGATGTTGCAGTAGATTTTAAAACCCATGTTACCCTCGATAAGATGAAAAGCACCAACTCCCTTGCCACAGAAGCTGCCTTGCACCGTCACCCCAAAGCTGCCACTCTTCACAGTGTAGCCTGTGTCGTGGTTCGGGAGCGGTCGCCCTCCCAACCCTCCAAACACTACGCATCAAGGTGGTTCGGGGCCCTCGCGGCCTTTCTCAGGCACACGTCATACCACGGGCCCCTCTCGGGGACCACGCTGGTATCCTTCTCAGCATGGCCTCCGCTCCCCGGGGTCTCAAGGGTTTAACCCAGGATGGGACATAACAACCTGCGGGGGCAAGCTCTACCGTTGGCCCGGGCTTTCTCAGCCCAAGGCCGAGGGCTCCCTTGCCTCGGCTGACACCCCGTAACATAACATCACACACAAATCTACTGCGCCTTAGTCGGGCCCAGCCCTGGCGCCGCCGAGCTAAACCCCACACAATGACTGCGCGCTAAATATACTCACGTTTATTGGCGGCTATTGGCGATAACACTCGACGTCCTACTTGTCAGTCTTCTGCCGGGCTTGGAGACACCAAGCCATCGCATCATCGTCCCAGTAGTCCGTCGTCCATCGAAGGGTACTCTGTCTGCTACCTACTGTAGCCTGCGCCGACAACGTCCATCGGGTATAGCGGACGCTGACGTACCAGTGTCTGACCATGCTGCCGACTGCCAGTGGCACTCCGAGCCGTCCAGCTTCCTCGCGTTGTCCGGCACATCGCTCCTCTCGGAGGGAGCGAAGTGCGCCGACTGTCAGAGGCGGCTCTCTCAAGTAGTCTCGGCTGGGGCAGGACCGGAGGCGAAGCATGCCCCCAGAGCCGGCGCATGCTGCGCGATCACGGTCAAGCAGCTTGGCAGAGTCCAAGCGCGGTGCGTCGGGACCACAGTCGTGTAACGCGACACTGTGCCTTGGGTGGTGTCTGGTACCAGCACACACTGAATTCCATCTGCCCTAAACAGCAAAAACTTCGACTCATCACTCCAGACAACCTTTCGCCACTGCTGCTCTTGCAGGCATAAGCCCAATCGAGATGCGCTTCGCGATTCTTGACCGCAATCAGCGGTTTCTTCACAGGGTTATCTCCGAACGAACCAGCCTCTCGACGACGTGTACGGTGTCTACGGATAGATTTGGACCCTCGTGGGTCGATGGTTGGCGGCGGAGGTCGGCTGCAGTTAAATGCAGGCCATCCCTTGCAAGCCGAACGATGTTCCTGTGGACGAGACGAGAAGATTCTTGCTGCTTCTGGATGCTTTCTGACCCCGGCAGACCCGGTGCGCTTGAATGTTTCCAGAACGATTGAACACATTGTATTGGAACTCCTTAAAGTTGGGTAACTTTGCTACATGTTAAGCCTTCATGGGAGCTGCTAATGTTGGCGTCGGCCCCGTCATGCGGCAAGTTACAAACTCCCATATGTCTTGATGTGGTCTGAGTAGTTTATAGTCCACATGAAAATGAGTCAAATCAGCAGAAACACGCATAGCCCTTAACATAAAGCTCACCAATTATCAAAAGCGGGAATTGGTGTTGGCTTACAATTTCAAATACAGCACCAGTTTCTGTTGGAAAGAGAGCTGCTGCACCGCTACGCAAGTATAATGTCACTAACTATTCGATTCGCCCACTGTTTAAATTTCACCGCATAAGCTTGAGTTTCGAGGGAGTTATCTCGAAAAAGTGAAAACGAATACTTCATCGCACGGTACTGCAGCTCCTGTTAAGGTCTTAGGAACTCCGGAAGCTTATAAACGAAGTATCGAACCAGCCTAACGTTTTTGTCATGCGGCCGATTATTTGTTTGGAATGTAAGCTGTTTACAGTAGTTCAAAATTTACTTGCAATTTAATCATAATC
>KZ345394.1:88373-100378 GCA_002352805.1 Teladorsagia circumcincta
TGGGTGTTCTAGACGGATTTTTTTCGCTTTGATCGCTTCAGACGGATTAGACAGCATCCTCACTTTCACCTCAAATATAACCAGTCTCATCGTAATCTCTCGCTTTAACTCGTTATCCACAGTTCATTATCGAGTGTTTTTACTCATCAAATTCGATCTGGGATTGTTGCTTTATATCCCACACAAGTTTTTCAGCACCTCGGCTGTGAAAATTTCAGCGTCTATAATGGACAAGGTAGTGTACAACCACCGAGCTCCGGGTGAAAAACCGAATTTGAAATTGGAAAATTGCCTTTGATAGTTGTCTTGGCTCCACCATGACAACTATCAAAGAGAGCTATCAATAGTGTTCAACCTTATCTCTGCTATGTACATTGAAGCGAAGCTGTTTTGAAGCAGATAAACCTATTTTGAAAGGTGTATGAACTTGTCCTAAACCATCAAATACTAGCAGAAAACTGCATTTTATTTGAAACGACACTTCTTACAAGACAACCTCATATTAGGCTCTACCATGACAATGATCAAAGACAACCCGATGGGAGTGAACAATGCACTGTCTAGACCAGCGAAGGCAACTCTAAAGAAATATAGAGAAAAGTGGAAAAAACCCCACTCCGCTTATAACGATGTATCAGTAACTCAAGTTACACGGAGAAACAAGGCGGAGGGAGCTGAGGGGGTACAATGTTCTTGAAATGTCTGCCGAAACGCCGGAACAAGCGCTTGTTTGTCGTCCTCATCGTCTTTGGAATATGAAACTACCCAAGACCAAGTGGGCTCATCATGATTTCTTCAGCGTTGTGATTTCCTTGATGTTTACTAGCTTACGGAAACCATAGCTAAGATCATGTGTCCACTGAATCATCGCATTGAGGATGACTAGTGATGCAGACTAATAGTGTTGTCCAGGGCTCTCCGGAATGTGGAGATGCTTATACAGTCAATGCTTACACCGACGTTGTGCTTATACAGTCCGAATCCCACGAGTTGAGGGGGAGGTCCCACGGGCGCACCGCACCAGTGCTGCGGCCGAGGTGGAAGATTGCCGTCGCTCACTGATTGAGTGGTGCCTGGGCAATCGGTCTTGCCGTCTGCACTCTTCTGCATACACACGATCTTAACAGTAGGACGCAGCCTTTTCGTCGGCGCTCTCACCACTTTTCCGTCTGCGCTCTCGCCACGTTTGCCGATAAATCGAATTCATCAGCTGTTTTGAGCTGAATGACTAAATACAGCTGGAACTGTTATTGCGCGCTCCCTTCTTGCGTGTGGGACCTCCCCAACTTGTGGGATGTGGACTGTATGCTGGGTTGCTGGCTGATGTGCGCTAGTAACAAATATTGGACCACCATATTGCCAGCAGCCACCTCATGACAACTTGGAACTTCAGCAGCATTCACTATGCCATTCAATAGTGTAACCGCTATCAATAGGATGCCTGATGACAGCGGAAGAGATATGCAAGTGATCATGAAAAGCCTGTTCCATCCTGAGTCACTGAGAATAGAGCAGTCTACGCACAAGAGTTCTCACTGACTCAGGATCGGATCAGGCTTCACCATGGTCACTTGCATATCTCTTCCGCTGTCACCAGATATCCTGTTGATATTGATCACATTTATAACGGCATAGTGAATGCTGGTGAAATCTGACCATGAGTTTGGAACGTTCCCAATGTGATGAGTTGTTCGATGGTCGACGAATGAGGGGAATTTTCAAGAGAGAATACAGTGCTCAATGAAACGATTAAGTAAAACCACTGCTGAACGAACTATTCCAAAGAAAGCGAAGTTTGCCTTGAAGAGCTGCATATGCCGAGAATCGGCTGTACTTCTACTAAACTTGCTACTCATCATTTCAAGTTGAAGTCATTACGCCTAATGTTTTTGGAAAATGCTTCAGAAGCTTGATACACCCATGATAAATTAGTTTTCAGCATCGACGATGACAGCAGTTCAAGGACAACCTGTTGGAGGTTGGGCAACTAATATTTGATCACTACTCAAACCATCTTTTTTGTGCTTGAAATGCAAAGAGACGCAACAGCGACGTTCTGCTCGAGTTATTCTTGCAGTTTTAACACATTGACGACCGCCCTTTAAAGCGCGTATACATATCATTTTTTGGAAATTTTTCCTCAATAGTGATTACTTCCCTAACAATTTTATCATCAATGGAAAGTGTACCACTTTCTGCTGCCGATTATGCATATGGATTACTCTGGAATGCGAAAGTGGAGTCATAGGTAAAGTAGGACGGCCCTTCTCCGGGTAAAAGTGCGGGGCATATGTATCCCGCGCTGTCGTCAATGTGTTAAATCCCACTAACAATGCGATGACTTAAAGTCGATGTCAGACTTTGCGAATCGGTACTAGCGAATCGCATGAGTCGCAGTTTGGCCTAGGACAGCTGTCCGATTCACATGACACAGATCATCTCACCGAACTTTCTGTTTTGAATATTGTTGTGTCCCGCTGCCGAGTTGTCTGCCTGGTCCGCGGCGCCACACCGAATATCGAACGAATATTTATTAGTCAATAAGACGAATACAATAAGGCAGGTAGTAGATAGTACTGGGGAGGTCGGAAGCGAAGCTTGCGATGATAGGCGAAGACGAGACAAGACAAGACTACTCAGCCTGTCCGCCTGGGTTTATATAGGCGGTTTTCCCGCACGATCATGATATCGATAAGATCTCTATGGGTTGTGATTACATGATCACCAATACACACAACACCTCTCCCAGTAGAAAGAGCGAAAACAACACAATAACTTTCTACTTCTACAAATCGAATACAATTAACACTCAACAATCAAACTAACGAAATGTATTTGGGTACCTCTGTACCGGTCTTCTTATCCTCTTCGAACGTCGCAGTGGCACTTCGGCCTCGTGGGCTTGTCGTCCTGGAGCCGGCGCATCTGTAGCACGTGCAGTTTCTTCTCATCGCTTCCACACTTCGTCCAATTGGAGCGTCTCGAGCAGAGTCAACAACGACTTGTCTTCATAGCTTGAAGATGACTTCGCTCACGTCGGCGCAACTGATTCGCGTGCTTCTTCGTTATTCTTCCACTCAGTCAACTTCGTAGTTGACTTTGCCGATTCTTCTTGTGATGATGCCTTCTTTCCATACGAACTGTGGAGCTTTCCATACCTGAGCATAGATTGCTTCGCCAATTTCGAACTCTTTCGGAACAGCATTGTTCCTTTTGTTGAACTGTTCTATCATTTTCATCCAATTCTCTTCAGACGGTGGCATGGGTGATTTTTCCATTGGAAGTAGTAGGCTCAACCTTGTACGAAGTTTTCTTCCAAGAAGCACTTCTGCTGGTGTCTTGTTGTTCAAACAATCGTTTGGGGTTGATCGGTATGCTTGAAGAATAACATTCAGCGTTTCCTCCGACGGCTTCTCCTCCCCCTCGAGTTTCTTGATACCTCGTTTTAGTGCATCAACGAACCGTTCGGCTTGTCCGTTTGACTGCGGGTGGTAAGGAGCAGTTCTCACGTGTGCTGTTCCTCCTTCTTCGCACATCCTCTTGAATTGTTCCGATGTGAATTGGGTTCCATTGTCGCTCACGATACTTTGCGGGATTCCATATCTTGCAAACATCTTCTTCTTCCTTCACCGTTTGACTTGCAGAGATACTTGTCATTTCGATAATTTCCGGCCATTTGCTGGAAGCATCCACAACAACCATGTAGAATGATCCGCAAACAGGTCCTACGAAATCCACATGAATCCTCTGCCACACACCAGTTGGTGTTGACCAAGCTTCCAAAGGAGCCTTGATGGGATTCTTCGCATATTCTTGACATCTTGAACAACTTCGTACTATTTCTTCACAATCCTTGTCTAGCTTTGGCCAGTACACGTAACTCCATCCGTACAATTCCTGGATGACCAATGTGCAGTTCCTTGAGAACCTTAACTTGTAATTCTTCCGGAATGACAACTCTTTCTGCTGTCATAAGGCATTCATTCACGATCGATAGTGTTTCATCTCTGTTGAAAAACGGTGCCGGTTTGGAAATTACACCGGCCATTTTCCGGACTTCATATATGACCTGATATTCCTAAGCAAAACGTCCTTCTTGGTGCTTTCTCTGACGTGATCGTGGGTCAGTGGTAGCCTACTGATGCAATCTTTCAGCGACCTGGAAAAATCATTTTCAACTGCTGCTACTACTATATCTTCGTTCGAATCTTGGTGCTTCTGCATCAATCTTGATAGACCATCCACTTGACCAACTGCGTGGTTTTGACATACTCGATGCCAAAATCGTACCCTAACAAAATCGTGGCCCATCCCATAAGCCGATTTGCGGAGTACACCGGGACTCCTTTCTTGTCTCCGAAAATTGCTAATAATGGCTTATGATCTGTCAACAATAAAAACTTTCTTCCGAATAAGTACTTGTGAAATTTCTTGACTGCAAAAACAAGTCCAAGAGCTTATTTCTCGATTTGAGAGTACTTCTTCTCAGCGTTTGAGAGTGACCTTGAAGCATGTGCAGTAGGCTTTTCCGAACCGTCGCGTACCTGTGCGAAATAACGCATCCAATACCGTAATCACAAGCGTCTGCTGCCACAATAATCTTCTGATGAGGGTCGTAGTGAGCAAGATTGACGTCGCTTGTCAATGCTTTCTTCAAGTCTTCAAATGCTTCTTGCTCTTTGGAAGTCCATCTCCACTTCACATCTTTCTTAAGTAGCGCATCTAACGGTCCACGGAGATTCCTCATAGTTGGCACAAATGCGGAGTAGTATGTAATCATTCCCAGAAATGATCTCAATTGCGCGATATTCTTCGGTTCATCCATATTCTTGATGGCATCGATTTTCTCTGGATTGAGTCTTCTTCCATTCTTGTCCAGAATAAAACCGAGATATTGTATTTCTGGTCTGCAAAATGTGCATTTGTCCAGACGTACCTTGAAACCATAGTCAGCTATTCTTCCGAATACTGCTAGCAAATTCTCTTTATGCTCTTGCTCCGTTCTTCCGCTCACTAAGATATGGTCCAAATAGGCGGCTACACCTTGCAATCCAGTTACCATCTTGTTCATCACTTGTTGGAAGATTGCTGGTGCAGTTTTTATTCCGAAAGGTAGTCGATTGTACCTGAACAGTCCCTTGTGCGTATTGATAACGACCTTCTTCTTCGACTCTTCGGAAAGTTCAAGCTGTAGGTAGGCGTCTGACAGATCGATTTGCGAAAAGATCGTTCCTCCGTTCAAGGATGCAAAGATATCTTCCGGCATTGGCAAGGGATAATCGAAAGACTGCAGGGCTCTTTTAAGCCCGGTCGAGAAATCTGCACATATCCTCAACTTTCCTTGCTTCATTTTGCTTCTTTACACAAACAATAGGTGCGGCCCATTCACTATGTCTCACTGATGCAATGACATCCATCTGCACGAGTCTATCCAGTTCTGCGTTTACAGCTCCTAGTGCAGCATGAGGTACTGGACGACTATTACAGAACACTGGGCGCACATTTTGGTCAAGCTGCAAATGAACTTCTTCTTTATTGCAGCGTCCTAAACCTTCTTGAAAAACTTCCGGATAGGTTTTCTTCAATTCATCTTCTATTCGGGCAGGTGTCACTTTTATTTCCGCTGTCATCATTTCCAAGTGATATTCCATCTCTTCATTCGCTCGTATCCATTCCAGACCTATGAGCGAGTTATATGGCGTCACATAGGCATAACCTTCAGTTTCGACGCCCTTCATTTTGATCTTGCATTTCAACTTCCCGTAGATCTTCATATGTTCTCCGCTGGCATTCTTCACAACAATATTCGTCCTTTCCAATACTGGTGATCCCATCTTCTTCCATGTCTTCTAATTTAGAAGCGTGATGTCGGATCCTGTATCCAGTAAAAATTTGACGTCGTAGTTGTTTACTACTGCATCGATGTACATGCGGGGACAGTTTGCTTCAAGCGCCGCGTTCGCAATCTCAACTGTTCGAACTTTTCTTCTTGGAGCC
This sequence comes from Teladorsagia circumcincta, assembly GCA_002352805.1. Taxonomy (NCBI): domain Eukaryota; kingdom Metazoa; phylum Nematoda; class Chromadorea; order Rhabditida; family Trichostrongylidae; genus Teladorsagia; species Teladorsagia circumcincta. The sequence goes on from KZ345394.1 coordinate 94,371, forward strand.
TTCCTTCGCTCCTTCTTTTCGCGGTTTCTGCTTTGCGTTTTCTTCTCTTCTCATCTTGAACGTCCGCTTTCTTCTCTCTCACGGAGTCACAAAATTTCTCCTTGTGGCTAGTTTTTCTGCACTTCTTGCAGAACCAAGGCTTGGACTTGCACTAGCGGGCATAGTGCTTGCCTCCGCAGTTCCAACATTCGATTTCTTTCCGCTTTTGTATAGTCGCAGATTCAACAATTTTCGTACCTCCGGCAACAATTTCACTGTCCCTTCTGAGACTCAAGAAGTTCTCGCGCTCTTGATGCAACTAGTGCAGAGATATGCTTCTTCCGGCCTTGTGTTCTCTATCCAGTATCGCGATAAGCCTTTGCCTGATCTCTGCTTCTTGCTGTGACTTCAGGCCGAAAATCCACAAGAGACATTTGATTCCATCTGAATCTAGTTCGTGAATCTTCGCCTTTTCACAGAATTCATTCACCCGACCAGTATACGTGAGGTAGTCTTCGGCATCGCTCTTCTCTAGCTTGAGGCACTGGTATCTTGTGGTGAACAACGACGTCTTGTAATCGAACAGCTGCTTCAATGCTTCTATCGTCACGTCGAATCCGATTTGGGAAACATCCGTAGGCAGCACGTGTCTCTGATACTTTTCGAACGCCATAGAGTCCAGCTTCTCACAAAGTAGCCTCACCTTATTACTTTCACTGAGCTGCTTAGCGTCTTCGGAAAATACATCCTTATACCTTGAGAACCATCTTGAAAAGCTCATATCAGCATCGGGGTCAAAGACGAACTTCTCAATGCGGTTGCTCAAGGCTGCCATAACGTTTGGGAAGTTCGATTGTTCTTCTGGTTTGGCACGTTCTTGACCAGGCTCTGCAACGCGATCAATGATCTTCGCAATGATGTCCCTCTGCTCCTTCATAACAGACGACATCAATGACGACGTAGCTGCCCTTTGCTCCTCCATGAGTTGTTTGAACATCGATAAAATGATGGATGTATCCATCGTTTTACCAAAATATTAGCGGCACAAGGCAATAGTAGAAATTCAAAATGAATCAAACGGGAAAGGAAAATCTTCTTCTGAAGTGGGGCTTGTCCCACTCAAGTGCCGCCACTGCGACCGAAAAAGAAAAAAATCAAAGGAAGTCAATTCTTATCTGAAGTCGCTTTCTGTGTTCCTCGACGAAACTGGATCCTTATCGAAATCGGATTGCCGCAGAGTCTTTGTTGATCCTGATCGCCACTGTTGTGTCCCGCTGCCGAGTTGTCTGCCTGGTCCGCGGCGCCACACCGAATATCGAACGAATACTTATTAGTCAATAAGATGAATACAATAAGGCAGGTAGTAGATAGTACTGGGGAGGTCGGAAGCGAAGCCTGCGATGATAGGCGAAGACGAGACAAGACAAGACTACTCAGCCTGTCGGCCTGGGTTTATATAGGCGGTTTTCACGATCATGATATCGATAAGATCACTATGGATTGTGATTACATGATCATCAATACACACAACAAATATCAAATGATGGTCACCAAATATGCGTAGCACGGAGGTTTGACGAAGATTTTTGCACAGTTGTCAACAGACCTGAGGGAACCACTGAATCGTTTCTACGAAAACTCAGTTTCAACAGGAACAGTATTCAACACATTGTTTTCGCGCCTTGTAAACACATGTGCAGTGTTTTCATGGAGGACTCGACCTGGTTTTGGGACGCGGCAAATCCAAGAATGGTCCATACTTAATAATAACCCACCACTCCAAGTCATAAAACACAAACTTGGGATGTCTGTTTGCCGGTATGTATGGACCAGTTTGCATTCGCATGGAGGTGTGCGGTCACACTATGCCTACAAAGCATCCTACTATATATAATTCGCTAAGTATGTCTGTGTGTGTGTGTGTCTGTCACGAAATTCGTAGCTCGCGTACCAGCAGTCTTCAGAAGTTGATTTCGGGATATGATATAGGGGGTGGGACGGGAACATATTCGATGGGGGAGAGAAAGTGATAAGTGCTGATAAGATCTGATAAGGGGCGCTACAACGCAAAAGTCACTAAATGCATGGCGCGCGACTCAGTAGCAGTAAGGTGCTGTCTTCCGACTATGATGTAGCGGGTGGGACGGGAACATATTTGGTGAGGGACAGAAAGTTATAACTGCTGATAAGATCTGATAAGGGGCGCTACAACGCAAAAGTCACAAAGAGCATGACGCGCGACCCAGCAGTCATCAGGAGTTGGTTTCAAGATATGATGTAGGGGATGGGGCGAGAACATATTTGGTGGGGTTCGGAAATTGATAGCTACTGATAAGATCTGATAAGGGGCGCCAGAATGCAGGAGCCATGAAGAGCATGGTGCGCGACCCAGCGTCGTCAGTAATTGGTTTTAGGATATGATGCAGGGGATGGGGCGGGGACATATTGAGTTGGGGACGGAAAGTGATAACAACTGATGGAACTGATAAGGGCGGTTAGCTTGAAAATGAAGAGATCAGCACAGTGTTATCTAGGGGCACAGTAAAGGAAACATATTTCATTTGCGATGTCGTGTCAGCGCCAAGATTGGTTTGACCGCTTACGTCCCCGAGTTTCTTAAGTTGGTCGGTTGTTTTGAAATTACGACAAGTATTGGTTTCCAGTTTCAATGCAATTAATAAATTCCTCGGCCGCTAAACCATTCCAGCATTTGAAGGATGATGGTTGTTTACGCTAATCTCTGATAGTGAGCGACCCATGTAATCATTTACTTTTCCAAAGCTCATTTGACCGCTGGACCCTGTTAGTTTCAGAAGAATGATGGTTGTACATGGGTAGTGAAGAGCCATGGGAAATAACTGCTTTATCACAAGCACTATAGTAATCTTACGTTAATAACAGCACTTAGACCTATTGAAAGCATGCATTTCTCAATATAAAACCCTGCTACGCTCACATTGAAGCCTACTTTGACATGCGCGCGATAGCGAGCGAAGCAAAACTGGTATGAAATATAAGCTGATGCACTCCTCAATACCTTACCACCGGATGCGTTAGTCGCGCATATTTACATTCCACGAGCTGCCCAGTTTCACCCTCGCCACCGTGTCATGCGCACGCTAGCATTCGGAGCGGAACCTTTATTAGTGAAGTTAGTTGATACCTCTGACGCCTTACGCTTCAGAGCGAATCTTTCGATCTATACAGAAACGAAAACGATACGAATTCTCAAACTTTTATAACAGCAGAGCGGTTCAAATTGTCGTTCAATTCACATTATGCCTAGAAACATTTTCGTGCGGGGGGACCCAGAGCTTTGGACGGCGACAAACATTTTATTTCACAACTAACGATCAAGAGAAGTAATTCCACTTCTAAGCAGCGCGGCGCTCTGCTCCCTTTTGACGCGTGGTATAAAGCGTACTGATCTTGGTCTTGAGGATTTCTACAAACTCATCACAAATTGTAAACGGTTTTAAACGGCGAATATTAGCCTTTGCTAAATATCACCTCGAAAAGAAGGAAAATTATTGCGAAAAGAAATCTTGTGACTGGACTGACCACAAGCTTCAAGCACGAAGGAATCCTACAGACACTCTTATTTACCGTCTGACTGTCGCTTGGCCCGATAACGTTGTTGGTGGTATCAAGGATTGAGTTATGCATGCGAAGCGGTCCTGAAGCTCCGCTGATTCGGACGCGTAGAACCAGAGATTCCGATGCCGATCACAGGCTGCAACCAGGAAGTTGACATTCAGGGCATGTGATGCTGCAAACGTTCCGTTCAGCAAGAGCTGTTACTGCTGGACATCTCTGCTATTGAGGAACTTCGAACCAGGCAAAATGGATGCGCTCGCAAGAAAACGCTATGCTTGGAAAACACGCTAAAGTCTACTTTTCGCTGGCAACGCCCCTTTACGATTTCAGAAGAGGACCCAGCAAACGTTCAGGCCCTTCATGCGACGATGTAGACCCTCGTTGTGTGTTCAGGAGACAGTCACCAGCAGACTATCGTCAGCCTCTGTCGTTTCGAGCCAAGTGATAGGCCAGGTAAGCAAGTAGCCTGATATTCCTGATCTACTCGCAGAGAACTTTTTCGGGTTCTTCGCGTGGAGAGCTCAGGGCTTCGGAACAAACGGCATCCATAATTGAATAACTATTAAAGTGAAATTTTGACTGTAACATGGAGCAAACATGTGTTGCCTTACGTGCTAAGCAAGAAAGTGATTTATCAGAATTAAGAAACACACAGACTCTAGCGACAAACTAATACTCTTGTCGGAGACATTCATCTCAAAAAGTTGATAATGAACATTAAAATGTATTGTGTTAAGCTTCAACAATGACCGCTCTCAAACCTGCTTCAACAATGACAGCTCTTCCTGGTGCTGGCGCTCCTTCTGCCATGACTGCTGTAGCAGCTCCTCCCGGTGGAGGTATTTTTTTTGCTAAATTGTTTTTACACTCAAGATCCACTCAGTACCCTCCAACTCTAGCAAATTACCGGATTGCAGTCTGTCAATGTCGCAAATTTCAACCATAATGTCACAGTTTTTCAGCTTCTACCATGACTGCAGTTCAAGGACAGCCTGCTGGAGGTAAGATGTCCATGAAGATTGCCGTCCTCGAAAACTCACTCTCATCTGATAATTCAAGTTCTTAACTCACACGCAAGTGAACCAACTTCAAGCCTGTAGCAAGTTGTCTGCTGCGATAGCGACCTTGGGGTTTTTTTGCCTCACAACTCCGTTATCCATTGCTTGCAGCTGCTCTGGTCATCATACTTGTTTAAGTTCTTGCTTCCACTCTGAAATGAAGGATGACGTGTGCAGCACCGCTTTCCGATATGATCTTTCTAGAAAGATGTAGAAATACCCATGACTCTTGCTCGCCGCCTTCCCTCAAAGTCCTAAAGCATGGCAATGCCCATTTGGAAATGTTGCTTTCACTTCTATTAGAAACTTATGTCAAAAATCACTTACCCTCACAATCGTTACGGTATAAATCGGTGACTCAGATGGTGCTCCCTCAACTCATTACATTGCCATTGCCACTGAAAAATGACAACCAAGAAAAAGGAGAGTAAATAGAATGGTCATTAGCGTCCGGTCAAAATGCCTCGATAAAACAAAGCTCGGTCAGCTCGGCATAGCTCGGTTGTCGATTAAAGCCGTCACAATTTCAATAAGTCTCCTACAAGATGTACGATGACCCTATACAGTTATCAAACGTGGGAGGAGTCAAGAGGCAAAACACCCGGTCGTTTTACAATCATGTTAAATTCAAGACATCTCTCTTCAAAAAGGCTTACCAGACGGTCAGAAAAGTGGTAGCGGACATGCAATTCGAATAGTGAGATGTTAGCAACATAGTTCAGTAGCCCAGCTAGCTGAACTTTTGTAGAGTTGATGCTGCAGTGTGTGCTCAAGGCAGATCGCGGAAAGGAGTCGGCCCCTCTATGAGACGACCACTTTTGAGAGCGCGTTGAGGTTTCGGTGTATTTTGGCCCGGATGGAAAAAGGTAACTACAGTGTTCCGACCTCGGCTTGGAGAGCTTGGAGAGCTGTCTACCGCAAACCTAGCAGCAGTCGTCATAACCATGTCTTTGTGCATTTCTAGCTTTGGAAATCTGTAGATTCTGGTCTTGATCAAACTTTTCAGGAGAAGTTCGTCCGTTATTGTTGTGAGCCTTTCTAAATTGATGGTCACGATTAAATCAAGAAACAAGTCGTTTTCATTGATAGAAAAGTGTAGAAGGAGAGCTGATAGATGTTCGGAGTTGCGATTTTCACGGCACTCGCTTGCCGATTCTCTCGAATTTCTCGATCCTCAGCCCACGATTTTTTTAAAACTAGGCTGCCGATGTATTTTACAAAGCAGCTTCCTCTCCTTACAACAACTAAATTATAAATTCGGCTGACGATTTGATAGGGATTTGCTCCACGGGCCATACGTGCTGTCGGTCCTATTCTCACCACACCAACTTCGCTCGGATGAACATTTTTATATAAGTTATAAGTTATAAGTTA
>KZ345394.1:129835-140527 GCA_002352805.1 Teladorsagia circumcincta
CATACATACATACATACATACATACATACATACATACATACATATGTACATACATACATACATATGTACATACATACATACATACATACAAACCGACACACCAAGTTAGCGGTTTATAAAATGGAAGGATTTCACTAAAGCCTATCGTGAGATGCGAACGATGACGTGCGGAGTTGGAGTGGTGGACTATGACTAAGTACTATGATTTACATATATTTGTTTCAAATAGCAGAAAGAAAAACGTAAAAAGGCAAAGAACGAAAGTTTTCAAGAAGCTTTTTCAAAGAACTGAGGAGGCAAATAAGTGGACTAGTAAAAGGATTACGATTCAAACCTTATTCCACGCAAATGTAAGACATAACTTGCTTAAGCGCTTCGTGTTTTTTTTTCTTACTGACCACTAACCATATATTCATCCACCTAATAAGTCAATGCCCTTGCATTCAATGATTAACTGTTAAGCGTCCACAATGACCGCTTTGAGACCAGCTTCAACAATGACGGCGCTCGGAGGAGCCCCGGCTGGAGGTAATCACTAGCACTTTGCACAACAACTCCCACTCATGCTTTTAAGCATTAGCCCATTTTCAGCTTCAACAATGACAGCTCTTCCTGGTGGTGGCGCTCCTTCTGCAATGACTGCTGTAGCAGCTCCTGGTGGAGGTACCTTTTTTGAAATATTTTCAGGAAGCGCTTGATACACTCTGGTTCTATTAGGTCATCACAGACGTAGTGAATCTATTTACATTTGTTGCTGTAAAAATTCTCAGAAGAATTTTGTAGGCGTTGGACAATTCTTGCGAGTGCACCTACCTTGGTCTACCTGAACGATTGGCCAGCTGAATTGCATACTGACACCTAATTTTTTCGAGGCTTTTCAGTACCCCATTTATGAGCACCGGTCAGGCTCACAAAACAGGTGCAACGCGTTGCGCTCTATTCTGATTCAATATTTTCAGATAGAGGGTAATCCACACCCTAGCCACCCCCCCCCTTGTACCTCGAGAATACATTTGGTGCTTTTGGAAAGAAATTTACTTGAACTGATTCTCATTTGTTAGAGCGTTCCGATGTGTCGAAATGACAGCACTGACACACATCCACGGAGTCGTGGAGTCGTGAAGATTTGAAAATATGGAGCACGATTCTCACGTGCTCTGAGCTCGAGTTAGCTCTAAACACGATGAGACATCGTCATGTTGCTGTTGGTTTCCTATGGTTCCTTCTATCAAGCATCCATCAATCAACCAGCAGTGTGGAACGAATGCAGTGTTCTAACAAATCTACGAGCAGCCAACGACTCAAATTAGGAGTTTTGATAGCAAAAGTCCAACCTCCTTTCAAGTTCAACCTTTCTTAGTCTGTGGTGAAATACGATAGAGACTTTGTTCTGATCAACGACACTCAATAATAGCAGGGTCGGCGATGAAAACAAACGTCAGCAGCTCGGTGACAAGCCTTAAAATTGGCGAAGCAAGAAAGTCTGCTTTTTTCTGAGGCCACCCGACGCCACCTTGTGAAGAAAACTCATGAGAATTGGAGGCTCTCAGGCGGCAACTTTTTTACCTCTGCCGTGGAGCGCTAACCTCGTGCTAATGAATGACTACCTATTCTGCTCAGTGGCAGTGTTCCGCGAATGATATGTGAATTCTCATGCTAAATGAAATGATCCAGAAACTGACATCGTTTTTTCTTAGACCACATGACTACGGAGTTCCATAACAAAAGAGGAGACTAGCGCCCTATGCTGAGTGATACTTGGTAGATAATGGTGGTGTAAGTTCGCATGGCAAGCACTTCAGAGAAATGTTGAAAAAACTGAAATCGAAAAACGGCCGAAGCGATTCATTGATTGTCCACAACCATCATTAGGTCGAGTCATAAGTCCAGACATTTCATAGACATTTGAAGCCAGAAATTTTTCATTACATAGAATGAAGAGAACAGCAGCGCATCACGTGAAATATATTCCATTGACATTACAGTGCTCTCGCTAGCATTTGGTTGGGTCGTGGACGCCTCTATTCCAAAACTAGCAGCTGCTCGAGTGTCGCCTGAGTGTAGTTGAATGTTCGAATAGGTCATGGTCGGAGAGTACGAGATTTAGAGAACAGGGTGGGTGGAAAAATACAGTCCAGCTGTGAGCGGTTGCTTCATTACTCGTCACCATTACAAAGCATATCTCGCATTATCATGCTGAAGCAAACTTCAGCTTGTTCCCCCATGTGTCCAGGTAACGGATATTCGGCTTCAGCATATAAGCAACACAGACGTCAGTGATCACTGAGTTGTATTCATTAGGGTCAATACTCTTAGAAGGGAGAGTCCACCAGACGCACTGCTCTTTATTCTACCCAACATTTCAGCTTTCAGATGACGATCGTAAAGTTCCCACTTCTCATCACTAGTGATTAGATTGTCTACGCATACACTGGGTGGCCGAAAAGTAGATGACGCCATGCTTTTGTGTGTAAACGCCAAAAAAGAGACTCGATCAGGAAAGCGACTGCACACAAAGGTGGAGTTAAGATATTTGATCACTTGCGCAGAAGGTGCTTTGAATCTGAAGACTCTGTTTTGAGGGACTTTCTGACGTCCAACGACAAAATCAGCAGTGCGCCGCAGGTATCCAACGGCGATGTCGTCCCACCTCTTCTGAAGCGTCAACTTCAGAACACCGACCGAGCTAGAGAAGTCTTACGAGGTTTTGCTCTACCTCATCATCCCGCCCACCAATGGCATTTGACCTTTTCCTTCTCACCAATCTCTTCGCACTTCTTCCCCTGTTGGATGACTGTATCCGAGCGATTTATAAGCTTTGAAGCAAACCACGTCCAACTTCGGTGCATGCTCCGCCCGCCGACAACAGTTGGCCCCACCCTCCTATAAACACGGTCCACTTCTTCCCGGTCTCCAGGACGCCTTGAAACTGAGTTATGAGCTTGGTAACAAACTCCGCTCATTTGCATACGCCGCCCGCCAATAGCGTTTGACCGTCTCTCCCCAGCCGATATTCCTCACCCACTTTTTTCCCAGTTCAAGTGAGTTCTAAGAATAGAGTCATAGGCTTTATTGCAAAAGCGCTCTATAGTATGTCGGGGTCATCCAGTGGCCCGGGAAGTGAGCGCCCAAGATGTCTTTAGTCGATTCGAACGCGTATCACAGAGCCTAACTTCCTTGAAGAGCAAACGATCATTGAGCAAAGGGCTCGTAAATTCAAACAGCATACCGTACCTAATTAAAGCCTTTCGCAAGCCCTTCGAGCTAATCCTAACATTTGTGAAAATGAACGCTAAAGGAGTATAATTGACCAAAAATAATGTTAAAATTTTAACAAGCCTAGCCGATTATTCTGGAACAAGTATTATACAAATAATAAATTACCAGGGTAAAACCTTATTGCCCACACCCCGTCAGCAATTACGACACCTTTGAAAGAAAGTCTGTTGAGAACTAGACGTTATCTCGGAAACTTGCGCTCGTATTGGCAACAACTGCTTCTAACTTTAGTGGTCGCTTAAAGAAGTTCAGTTCGAAAATTCTCCCACTAACCCAATCCGTGAGAGAGATACTATGCACCTCGAGCTCGTGCAGGAACTTTTTGCATTTTGTCAGTTGAACCTATTCGGGTTGCTCCAATAAACCATTATAAGCACAAACAAAAAATACAAAATACAAAAAACAAACAACAAACGGTAACCTCTTCGAATAATGATGGCTTCACAAGATTTTCTGGAAGGAGTGACTGCAGATCCTGATTGTGAGATCAAAAGCGGTGTGACTTACGCCGGCTTCATCGCTGTGAGCCATCCTCTCCTAGGTGATTGCCCTAATCCTCTGAGTGAACACAGTTCTTAAGCTTCCACTTTTCGCAATCCCAGATAAGTGTGCTCAAAGCTTGAGAGCATCGAACATGTTTCAAAGATTGAAGAGGGAATACCGAGTCGCTTTCCAAAGTTGCAATTGCAGAGACCGTCTTTGGGCAGCCTTCTGGTAATGGGTTGATGCAAAAAAAATTTTATGGCGAGGGTTCAGATGGCCTTTGGACCAAAAAACTTTTGGTGCTTCTTGCATAGTTTCAAAGCTTTCGAAGAGTTCGCAACACTCTGGGAAACACTCTACGGCTCAGTGCCAGCTAGCAATCAAAGCCGCGTCCTATACTTTTTGGCCACCCTGCACATGTCCATTTACATGTAAGGAAAGACAGTGTCGTCCTAAAAGCCAAACTGTATGGAAAGAATGGAGAGCGTCCAGTGGATTTTTCTTTGTGTAGAATACTGGCACACAGACCCCTGTCATGCTCTCGTGCACAAAAATAAGCTCGGATCTCTTTTCTCAGCTCAAAAATCGAAGCAAACTCAGTGTCGAGAGAAGAACATTCATTTTTTCGTGCACAGAAACCGGGTCTTCTTCAAAAAATCAGCCTCCATCGGTTTCTTCTTTCGTAGTGTTTGGGAAACTCCTAGGTCTTCCCTTTGCGGAAAATCGAAAGGAAATGTTCCAGACTGGGACCGTAAATACAATACAATGCGAGTCACCTTTGCGTGAAGCCTATCTAAATACTAAGAAACTTTGGGCAAAATTGAGACCGTTACTGAATTGAAACAAATTCTCGTGCATTTTGACTGTTTGACGCTTCTTCTTAGTTTTGCGAACAATCCCCATTTTCCCAAGGTCACAATATTCCCTTCCTTTTTCCTCCTGAGAAACGAAATTCGATAGTCATCTGAATGTTTCATCCGACAAAAAAAATGCAGCGCAGAAATGTGATTGGCTGTATAATACTGCCCGATCTGTGAACGTTTACGTGTAAAGAATGAAGAGAACATTCGCTTCTCAGGCTGGAATTCGGTTAATAAGCTAAATCTCATTTACATTCGGTACATTTTCTACTTGAAAGTGTTCCAGAAATGTCACAAAGTGAGAGTTCCCGAGGCACTTATCGGTTTCTGTATAATTACGCCCAGCGGTGAATAATATGTGCGGTTTCAATTCCAGCTTCAACAATGACGGCTCTCCCTGGCGGTGGTGCTCCATCTGCTATGACTGCTGTAGCAGCTCCTCCTGGTGGAGGTAACTCTTTGCCTTATTCTTCCGATTCTGACCGAGACAAGTCGAAAAAAACAAAGCACGCTCAACAGCTGAGTTGACGTCAAAATCAACGCTCTACAGGAGTGGCCGAAAAAGAGACACTTTGATTTTGATGAATATCTTTTTCTACTCCTACACGTTGCCGTGGTCAATGGATGTCTAAGAGAGAACATTCCTGAAATGTCCCCCCGCAGGTGCAAGCCAGTGTCGCTCTTCAGAATATGACGTCATCTGCACTCGCGGCCGAGCTCAAGGCGGTCTTCCGTAACTGCTCCATCTTGAAGCAGCTACGCAATTTTTTCAGTCGGTCACCCTACGGTTAGCTTTCTAGAGACAGGACTTCTGACTGTGCGAAACCCCTTTTGACCAGCGTTACAGATAGCGTCATAATAGTACACGCGAAACATTAGCCGTCATGTATGATGTCATTGTGCACTCATGAATTAACCACCCTACTCACGCGCAAAGTTGGCTCCCATACTACAAAATGCGTTGCAGGACTCCTCCGAGAATGTTCTTTTCTATGCTTCATATATTCCCGTAACTTGTGCATGCACAAATAGTAATTCTGTTGTTTTCCTGTTACTTCCGCATTAGTGCATGCACAAGTCAGGAGAATATTGAAGGAAAAAAGAGCATTCTCGAGCGAGACCTGCAACCAGGATCAACATTCCGTTGCGCAATCGAAAATTCTTCGCAACCAATTCTGGCAAAAGGGAGGCTTTTATTTCAGAGCCTCCCAGGAGAACCTAGCATGCTCTAAAAAACGCTGATCTCGTAGACTTGGTCTTTACCGCTTCCAAAGCTGAACTAAGTTATACTTTTGACGGTTGAAAATCGGTTTGCAGCTGAATGGCTTAGAAAAGCCCTAGATGGAAAAAAGTGAATAACGGTGCTATTTTTTTGAAGAGTGATCTTTTAAAAAGGTTCCAATGTTCTTTTGGAAGCTTTAATCCTCTAGTTGCTAACTAGCTTTGAAAATGTACAAAAAGATAGTATGAAAGTTATAATCGACTGAATCTTGAAAACTCGCATGAGAAAAAAACGGAACAACGGACAATCTCTTGGAAAACTAAACAATTGCAAAAGCTCAAACATTTTTTAGAAAGAAAACGATTTGCATTTCTTTCATTTTTGCATCCCGTTTCATGCTATCGCTTCTGAAAAAGGATATGACCTTTCAAATGAAGAGGTTTCTATCGTAATGCAACTACTGCAAGGTTTGGTTTTCCAGCTTATAAGAGGGGGATTTGGAAGTTTGGGAAAACCTGGTAGGTTTCTGAAAACAGAAATCTGCAGTTATTAGGTCGGTTGAAAAAATCCGCCGTTTCGCACCCCTGACTATTTCCCTGCATTTTTCCACTAAATTTTTCCGCATCCACTGGAACAATTTTGTGTCATCCTGTAGAGAAAAGTCAGCTCTTCCATATCTATAAAGCAACTTGAAATAGTTCCGGAGACTCCCGTCGTTAAACTTTTTTTTAGTTACGCAAAGTCGTAATGTCGCCACTTTATGTCTTCAACATGGAAGAGACACGCCAGGGTTAACTAACAGTATGACGCCTGCATTAAGAAAGAATGCGCTTGAGAATCGCACAACGCGGGAGTAGCTCTCGAGGCTTGGGCCTGGGAAAATAAAGTTCGAAAATGATGCACGTGGTGAAAGGGTCGACCTTACTATGCAGGACTGTATAAAATGAACGAAGCCCCTTATCACGGACGCACAGCTGGTGTGGCAGGAGATTATGGGAACTCTGAAGGTGTAGTACCCAGCCGCGTGAATGCCATGAGGGAGGAGGAAAAAATATGTCCGTCCAACTGACCCATGCTAGCAGCTCGATTCGCTGCGACGCACATGGAGAACTCTACATTGCATCAAGAAGGAACTGTTTCTGAAGCGGGTAAGAGTGTGGCATAGAACTATGCTTCTGCGCGCTAGTAATGAAAGGTATTAGGTTGAGTCATAAGTAATTACCGATTTGACAAGAAATTTCAAAAGTTCACAACTTTTTTTGAACCATCTTGATCAAATACCAAATCAACCACAGATGTGCACAAATGTCCACTATCTATCCGCAAGCGAATGCGTACCTCTCTTGCGGGACTACGCAGTCTTCAACATCATGAACCAGTGGAAGTCTGTTTTGAAGTGCTCGCGATCATCGTAGTTTTTCTCATTAAGGAAACGAGCAAGCAAGAGGATCGATTATTGGTTGGTTTTTGACTCATCTATGGATTACGAAGAGCGGGAGAAAACGGTTAGGTCGTGTTTCTGTATAGCACTCTGGCATTTCCTCGTTACATATGGGTTGGGAGCTGCCGTGCAGTGGAACAATCTCATGTATTAGGAGCCTCAACTTTGCGACATGCCAAGCGAGTTTATCCGGTTGTAAGCAGTAGGTGTGTGCGCCAACAATGGTGGTATTGCTTGAGGCCTGTAAGAAGCAATCCTACAATCAGGGAGCGGAACCTACTCCAGGTGAAGTTCACATATTAGGGCTCGTTGCCGCTGTTGAGCGTCACGTTCCCACTGACGCCTGCGTATGTCGCTTGGGTACACTGCGCACTCCTCAACTCCAGTGACCTCTACTCCTGCCAGTCGAAACTACGACTACTGGACAGCAAACTTTGGGGGATGATCACATGTGTGTTCCGAGCCAGCTCTTCCAACTCGTAAGGATCTATCTCTCCAGCGTATACATTTCTCCTTGGCTCAAAGGGAACGACACGTGATGCACTGGGAGGACTGAAGGTCTACCGTACTTTGACGGGATCTGGTGCCGAGTAGCTCTTCCATTCGTTCAATACCTACGGTTATTGGGCGTCTAAAACGTGGCTGCTCTTCAGGGCCGTAGTTGCCCTGGCACAGCTTCCCGAGCCATTTTTAGCTGATAATTTATTTTAACGACTCTGGTGCTCCAGATTCACAAAAATCTCGATTGGATCCTCTTGCTGAGTGCCCAAGACAGAGCTTGTAAAGTTGACAATGACGAACATGTGTTGGAATGAACGGCATCATTCCTCCCTAAAGACGAGTACTGGCGGTAGAATCTCGTAGTATGAAAGGGCACTTAGATCCCCACCCACTCCTCCGCGGAAAACAACCAAACGTTTTTTGAGCAAGATGGCGAAGGTATGAAAAAATCGGCAATTACTTATGACTCAACCTAATAGCTAAGTGGGTAGACGAGATTGAGACGCCTTGGAGCATCCCAAAACCCAGAACACTTACAATAGGGATTTTCCTCAATGTCTGATGGCGAAGCTCATTGCAAGGCCCATGAGGCGAGTCAGTCGACGACGGCGGGGTTCTTCTATACAGAATAAAATAGGAGCCATGGGAACTGCGGAAATGATAATTTGCTTTGAGGAACAAATGAGGTTCAATCCTTGACCGCAATAGCGCTAGATGGTCCACCGCAGAGCACGTTGTGTTAAATTCATTCGAAATCGACCTCAGGTTTTTTCTGACACCCTTCATAGAGCACAGGTATATCTCTGATAAACTACCGGTTTCCCGCTCTTCAACTCAATCCTAGAAGGAGAAATCGCTCTGAGAATAGGACTATCGCGAAATCGCCTAGCCAGAGCTTTTGGTTTGCGGTAATTTTAATTTCAACTCGAAACGTTGCGTTTCAGCAGAGTGATGATACTTCAAAGTTAGGCGCTGGAAGCGGCGGATACTTTTGACCGACCTAATATAAACAAACCAATGTTTAAGTAAAATTCTAGAAATTAATTCTATTTAACGAGTGAAGTTTTATATTGATTTGATTATCGTCCTTTGAGCGAGCCGAAACGCACGCACTTCCCACTGCCCACTGCCGTTCCATGTCAATCACGGTCTATGCTCGATAATGGGCATAAATGTATGAAAGGGACATGAATAGGTGATAGAGGAGGGAGCCGTACTGATGCTCTTTGAGAGGGAGGGGGTCTGAAAAATTGTGATGTTTGCGCAACGCACAGTTGACCCTGCCTGCAACGGAGGCCAAAGCATGAGAGCCAATTTGCGCGTGTGGTAGGGTGGTTGATACGTGAGCGCCCAAAATATACCGCCCTGGAATGTGCCCTTCAAGTTTCAGCTGGGGACATCCAGTTGAATTTAGGGAAGTGTTGAAGGGATGCCGTTTCCAACGTGGAGTTTGGTGTTTCTTCTTTGACCACCCCTGTATACTGTCCTCGAGAATCCACTGTTCAGCTTCCACCATGACTGCTTTGAAACCTGCTTCAACAATGACGGCGCTGGGAGGTGCACCAGCCGGAGGTAATTGCCGGTAGCAAGAATAGCTGAACCTTGAGCTTTGATACCTGGAAGGAGTGCTCTCCCAATTTCAGCATCAACAATGACAGCTCTTCCTGGTGGTGGCGCTCCATCTGCTATGACTGCTGTGGCAGCTCCTCCTGGCGGAGGTACTTATCCTCCTTATTCCTTTCTGTTTCATAAGGAAGACAACATAAAAACGACAAAGTACCCACTGCTCTCGACACCAAACGCAATGCTCTATATTTTCTCTGAGAATCCAGTATTCAGCATCCACCATGACAGCTTTGAAACCTGCATCAACAATGACGGCACTGGGTGGAGCACCGGCCGGAGGTAATCACTACTATAATAGTTCCAAAGCAGTTCCAGATGAAGTTTTGTTTCGTTACGCTCTCAATCGCAATCTCGGTTTCAGCTTCTGCTATGACCGCAGTGGCAGCTCCTGCCGGCGGAGGTACTTCTACTCATCATTGTTTTATGCTACCAATCTTGGAGTGTTAACGATAGCGTTTCGTTCAGCATCCACAATGGTAGCAGCCGGCGGCGCTCAGCCACCAGGTGCCTCTGTCTACATGGGAGCTGCAGGTGCACCTCCAGCAGGTGCTACATCAGCTTACTTCAATGCACCAGGTGGTGCAGGTGGTGGCGGTGCTAAATCAGTGGCGATTGGAGGTCCAGGAGGGCCAGCAAACTTACCTGCTGGACAATCTGGATATTTTGCCGTATCCAAAGTGGGAGGTGTTCAATCAACATATATGAAATAATCGCACCAAGTTTGCCCTACTCGAAGTAATTGTGTTTTCAAAATTCGATAAGGCGCACAATCAACTTACATAAAGTAATAACACGGACTATGCTCGGCTTGAATAAATGTGATAGGACATTGCAAAAAAACACAGTGCAAAGAGGACCATAATATGGAAAATCACTGAAGACAGTGCCAGTAGAAGTCCAAGGTGACCATCCTAGTGAGGTTCTCGATTGTCAAGCTTCACATTTATAAGGGAAAGCAAAATATGTGAAAAAATAGTCTTCAAGGCACGTTCATGAATAGCTGCGGTCGGAGGCCAAGATAGTACGGATTTTTTTTTGGGGGGGGGGAGGGAGGAGGAGGGTGTCCTATGATTTTGCAACGCACTGTATAATAAAAGAATTCCGAGTTGCTGCGGCGCGCATTTTGAATTCCCTCAAACACAAGGACACACACACCACAAGATACGGCGGAATATATTGCATGCAGGACGGGCCCAAATTAAAGAAACAGAGAAAAAAATCTGATGTCACGAAAAAATAACGAGTCGAATTCCTTAACCCATAACGGACGGCGTGCGCCA
>KZ345395.1:8749-28018 GCA_002352805.1 Teladorsagia circumcincta
TTCAACCAGGTGGATTACTCCTAATTCGACTTTCACTCTAATCCGTGAATTCGTCCTTTAAGTTAGAAATGAAAACCAGCAGGTTGCTTTTCGAATTTGCCGTCTCAATGCTTCAAAAAGTGATAACTAACCAGGGAAGGTATTCAACTTTCCATGCAACTAAGAATTAGGATCCAGATGTATCGAGAAAGCTTCGAACGCTGATTACAAATATGGAAGCAAACCTGCAAAATGAACCTGACAAGGAAGTTCGAGTAGTCAAACTTCTTGGCTCGAGGTAATGCGTTATACATGAACAGTGCTAGCGTCCGGTTATTCAGAGTGGCCGTGGAGTAGTGGTAGTGCTCTCAAAATTTCGCTCCAACTGGAAGAGAATTCATGGCCTACGGGCTGGGGAGCGAGAGTACTGCGACTATTTCAAGGCTATTCTGAATGCTTAGATGTTAGCACGATCCATAATCAATGCTGTACTACCAGCCAACTTCGACTGCTCGTAACTTCCTTGCCAGGTTCACTGCAGTTATAGTTTCTACATATATTGGTAATCAGCGTTTGAAGCTCTATTGACTTATCTGCGTCTAAACTCAAACTTCCATGGAATGCTGAATGACTTCCTGATAAGTGGCAGAAAACAAAGTTGACTGTAGCGTAAGATAGAGCAAAAAAGTTCTCCAAAGTACCTTTGAAATGACATACTATAGCACGGTGACAGCTCGCTTGAAGACAAAACAAATTGAAGCGTCCAAGGATGGAGCACCAAAAGCCGCAAGAACTTTGTTCATGATCTAATACTATGGTCTAATATTCATCTGGTTTCCCTGCTGCACAGCAGAGACGATTCAGCTCACTTACGCTGGCGCTTTCCCCTCTGCAAAATTTCGAGTTATCGTAACCATGAGGTGTGGCACATGCTCCTTGCGGTACATAGATTATATTTAGAACTGATTTCGATTGCACCCATATTTTTTGCCAGATTAGGCAGCCGTATGATTGGAAGTTGAAAGAGACAATGAATACAGGATTGTCAAAATCGGTATCTCCAGTAAACAGGATACGCCACACAGCCAACACTCGTAAGGAATCGGTCAGCATCGAAACTCGTGTTCAAGCCTGATAAGGACTTATAGGGAGAAATCGACCCGCAGATAGGATTCCCAATCTTACAGCTACACATTTTATGAGTCGGAATCCCCAGTGTCTACACTCCACACCGTATCCATTTGGGATTTAAAAAGTAGTTTGGAAGGCATCACTCTCAAGTAGTCCCCTGAACTTGTTGAAATTTTTTAAGTCATTAAATACAGGTCAGCAAAAGTCACCCTATCTTCAGAAAAAGAACCTTATCAAAGAGTTCTGTCAATTTTTTGCAGAATTTCTCTTTCGTTTCTGCAGACATCTTCTTTGAAACTGCTCATAAGGTTGGTAAATGACCTTTATTAGGGTGGCATTTCGGCGAATTGCCTTACTCAGAGCGTGAAAAAGTTGAAACTTTTTCGCGGTCAAACGTTTACCAACCTTACCAAAGTTCGATACCAATAAATTCATCACGTAATCCAAAGGTGGGCTACCTACCGTATCATAGCCCCGTTCTTGAGACCACCCGGACCAGCAGTGAGACGATCGAACTATTCACGCTTCGTAGTCACTGGGGAAGGGAAACCTTATGCAGGGCTTCAGTTCCCACGTCATTGTGAGGCACTCTTCCCTCCGGATCATTTGCGGAATAGTGAACTGAATCCAAAATGCCTCGGGGCTTTGTTCTTTTTGTTTCTTCCCCACATTGAGGGCCTATTGGAGGAGTTACCTTTGGAGTGTGCGGCATTCCCTCTCCTCGCTGGGCATTGCCTCACAGGTCATATAAACTGATTGCACCCATTACCAATTCGTTACCCATGTGATTGTATCACTTTCTTTCTTTTACTAATCACATGAGACTTTTCTTTGTAAGATTATTCTGAATTCTGGGTAATTGGCGATGACAATTGGTCATCAAATGTACTTTGTTCAGCTGTGGACCGAGGCGACTCGTTGGCGACGCGTGGGAATCAGCGGTTCTGAGATCGTGAAGCTCAAACAATCCCGCATGGAAATGATTAACGACGACGACGATCCGGTTTGCCACTTCCGTCCACCCGTGGCAATCGACAATGCAACGTAGCAGCGGTGGATTATACCCACAACACTTTTTCCATTCACATTGTTTCGAATTGGCTGCCTAGGAGTAGTGACAGGTCACATTCTAACCTGTTTGCGTGGGAGAATTCCACCATCTGGAATCATCCTCTTTCAGTTATCTATTTATTTACATTGTCGGTTATTCAGTCGTGCTGTAGAATATTGTAAATGCCTAGAAATACATAGCTTGGTAGAAGGGACACGTCAAGAAGCCTTTTTGACAAAATTAAATATAAAGATATTTGGCATACGTCGACCTGTTTTAAGATGCGCCACGCGCTCTGCTTCTATTGAGAATCATTTTAATATAATATCTTGAACATGGCATAGCTTACAGAACAACTTACAGGTGTCAGCCGATGTATGTACAAGTCAGTAATTTATCATGCTTGTTTGACCAGCCCCCCCCCTTAATAGACCCGGACAAAGTCCAACGAAGGGGTCGTATTGGCCAATATTTCGCCGACCGAAAAGGGGGCGTCGTATCTTCAAAGGTCAACGTCGCAACTCGTAGGTGAGCGGCATAAACTTCGAGCGCCTTTTCGGCTATTAACCACAAACAAGTGCACGGCGCACCTTATAGCAGAAGAGTCTACTGCAGGTGTTCATATTTGACTGTTTATGTACACAAATATACTCTCGAGATGGACCAATGTCTACAAACTGGGCCTAAGTCAGTAAAAGAGTGACCACCTGGGTAGATTGACTGCTGAAGGCCTACAAGAAAAGTTTGGGAAAAAATACTTGTCTTCCGGCGACTTCTGAAAAGGTGCAGTATATGTTAAAAAGCACAAAGCATTTCATAGTCACAGTGATCACTTGTTGTGCTGTTTCTTCTGTGCCATACAGGTTGTTATGGTGGAACACTTTTATTGGTCAACGTTTCGACAATACGTCGTCTTCAGGACCTGAAAGTGGTTCGAAGTTCTAGCTCTATAGCTCACCCGGTCCAGCACCTAATCTGTACAGTCCCCAGAAATGCAAAAGCAATGAAAGCTAAGCTACCGCGCTCTATCTGGTCTATCTGGTGTAACGCTCAAAGTAGTAGTACGGAGTAGTACGCAACAGTACATAACAAGTGTTTGAGAGGGGTCGAATCGAGACTTGCCGAAGGAAGAAGGTCGCAAAATTTCCGAAATTACGTGACGGTTGACCCTGTCCGGAAGGCAAAGAGGGTTCGAAATCCAAGATATGACCCCCATACGTACACGTGATAATTTGCGCCGCTTGACATTATATGTTCTTCGCTATCGCCTGACAATCGACTGTGGGGGGAAAAGAAAAAAGACCTCTATGGAGACCTTGAAATGAGAAAATAAACTGTAGCTAGTCAGTTCCTTGGAGGTGCGCCACGCATTCGAATTCCATTCAAAATTGAGGTGATTTTTGAAGGCATATTGGTCAATGCAATGACAAGCGCTGGAAACCAGTGATTCTATTCTAATCCAATAAGAATATTCAAATTCACGGAAACAGACTGCGATGGAGGGCTTGAGTACTCGGAAGTTGGTCCGGCAATGATCCACGGACCTACAGTAGCGGTCAAAAGTGTTCGCTGGAACCGTACTTCGTACATAATTTTGTTCTCACTTGAACAATTCCCATCAATTATTAATATGGTTGTTCTTTGGTGTCTTTGAGTCCTTGAGTCTTAATCATTCACGACATTTGGTAGATTAGTAGCCAACTTATTTTGGGTCTTTTTCCAGGGGAAAGAAAAAGAATGTGCGGAGAACAGTGTCGTCGAGCACTTTTGAGCGTTACTGTACATGAGGTACCGGTGTCCTGTATTTCCCCCACCTCCACCTTCTACGAAAACGTTAGCGAAATTTTGCCGAATTGACAGCCTGAATATTTTCGACAAGGGGTCTGGTAGACAACAACGCGCTGAACGACGGGCTGATCACTGATTTTTCGGTAAGCCCCGTTTCGCCGCATGCGAAAACGGGAACACAGTGGTGTTTCAGCCAGTGATCGACAAAGGTTCAAACACAGTTGAAGCCTGTTCAGCTAATGTTCTCTTTTGGTGCATCGCATGTATGGATATTTTGAATAATCATTTCATCCATTTATTAAGAAGAAGTTACTCAATCGAAGCTCCTTTTTACCAAGCTATGCCTTTTAGTATATTCATACAATGATTGGAATTCTGAATATTGGGTCGATGCATAATTATTTCTTAACAAATCTTATTTGGCAAAAAAATATTTGAAAAAAAAGCGTCTGAATGATTATTTCGGAGCGTAGCCACCATCTGCATCAAGAACTGCTTCCCATTCGGCAGTCGGTGGATTCCACGGGAGAAGAAGTATCAATTTTTTGGAGGCAAACTACACCTTAACATCGGCAACATAGTCATCCAAGTCTTCGTAAATTTTGTTCGTTTAAAGGCAAAGTTTGCGCTCAGACCTACCCTATAAGCCCCAGACCTACCCTATAAGCCCTTAAAGTGGCTAGAAGGACAAGGGAGGCTAGTGCGGGGCTCTTCCCATCATCCTACACTGAAATAACGGTCCCTGGACGCTAAGCGCCAAAGATTTAGGCTCGCTCCACCAGTTGAGGCTCGCTCCGCCCACCGCTCGATATCTTGTCTGCGTTGCAATGTTGATCTGCTAAACTATCTCTACACGTAGTCCTCTGATCTTCGAAACTTCTCCACAGCGTTAGGCCTAAGCCTCGTACTTCCTGTGTATTTCAGGATTTTTTTTCTCCTCTGGCGGTCCACCTCCCGCCTTTACTTGCACATTTGAGTAGAACTCCCTCGTCATCTGGTCCTGAATTTTGCCTTTAACAGTTTTTTAACGATACATTGACATGATGGTCTATAGGAATTCCGGCCGGTGAATGCACGTTTTGAACCTCTTGAAACATCCTCTAATTTGGATTTTGTGCTCTCTCGCCGGAAAGCTTCTTGACATTGCAAAATGCCTTCCCACCTTTCTCGAACTGAAAAAAAAAAACATGATGTGGCAAATATGAAGATGATTTTCGGTAGGTACTTCTGTTAATGAAAGAGAGAACATTATTCTTTTGAGAAAGTAATAAACCGAACGCCAAGTTTTTTTTTTTAAATTGCGTGGAAAAAGCCGCAATAATTATGCATGAACCTAAACGCTTATGCGGTTCCAGAGTTTTTATATAACCAGGTATAATGACTGCAAATATAATTAAGATTAGATAGCATTGAGAAAATCATAACGCGTGCAACGCTATGAATCACCGTGATGGTGATCGTAGCTGGACTGTGAAAAAATGTTCTAACCATAAGGTAAGTGGATACATGGTCAACCGCCGCGTTCGCACTTTCCAGACTTCCTCGAAGGCAGCTTCTAGAAGGGCTTTGAGGGGACGTGAGGGCGCTCATGATGCATCAATAGCGAAACAAGCATAGAAATCTATAAAAACGCAAAACGGGACGCCCTTGTGTGATCGTGGACTGGCGGTCACGTTCAAGGCAGGCGGACTGCTGAATGGCAGGCGTTTGGACGAGTTTACCGCAACACGTTTGGCGGCTTCCTGCTAATTATGCTCCAGTCGATTTGCTTCAGTTGTGGTAACACAGCTCGTCCAAGTCACCAAATGAACTAGAGGGCGGGTCGCTTTCCATTTTATGTGTTGCTCAGCAGCCAGCGCACCTTTCGTCGTGGAAGCGCCACAAATAACTTCGTAGTGCAGATACTTCCCGTTGCACTCCCTCTTTATCGTAATCCCTGCCTTTGAGGGGCGTCAATGCGGCCTCTTACCACCGCCATCGGTTTTAGGATCCCAATGAATCCTAACCCCTACCCCGACTGTCCCGCCACCCTCCCCATCATGGCTGTTTCTTCATTAACTGATCCTAATTGATTCTGAGACCAGCCGACACAGCCGCAGCCCAGCTACGTTACTTTTTCCTCAATGTGATGGTAATCGAACGAGGCGGGGTAAGCCATCTTTCCCTCTTCTCCACCACCCCTCAAGCTTCTAAAGACAGATCTCCCTTCCGAAACCACAAAGGCGAACACCTCATTCGAATACTGCAAACGTTGAACTGCGTGGAAATAAGTAAACTGATTTCCGTTTCAGAACTATCATCGTGCTTGAAAAGGTGTTGAAAAGCAGAAGTCTGGATGCGGCAGTCATCCTCTCTACTTTTTCGAAAATCTTTACGAAAATGTGGATATCACGATTGATACGCGCAGAAGTTAACAAAGGATGCGATGCAGTGGTTCCGTGTCCATGACATTTTTCACAATTCGCTACATATTGAGGCATTTCATGTCTTTTAATTTTTCATAGATTCTGAACCGCTGTGACTGAAGAAGATGCGAAGCAAAGTTCCGATTTCGCAGACCTTTTCAAGAAAACGCGGTGCGTGCACAAAATTGGGTACCATTGTGCTTTTGATCGCACATGATACCCATTTTTACACACTTTAGGTGTTCAATGAAGTTCCAATTTTTCCGCATGATCCTGAGCCTGCTGCATGTGCAACACCCAAAGTACTACGACTTGCTATAAGCGAAATATTGATCAAAAGAAAAAGCGTCAAATTATTCTGGTCTTCATAGTCATACAAAAGCATGTGAATTAAGTGAATTTCCCGAAGTGAAGCTCTTCCTCCTCATTATTTTGACCTAAGTAGAACTCTGTCTAGGTAACATAATGAATCCTAGGGTTGACCGGAAACTTCCCTTTATCTACGTATTTTCAGTACTGAGTTTTCGAATCATATTGAAATCGATCAATCTTGACTATGTCACTCGAAGCCCTACAAGCTCGCAAAGATTCTGTCAGAGTCCTTTGCATAATTGCTCCTTTTTGGCGCTTGAAGCTGTCTTCCACACTTCAGAAATCAAGGTGTAGGTAGTCAATGGCGCAAGAATTAAGAAGAAACCATGAGAAATAGCTCAGAATCCTGAAAATGAGACCCTTTGTTGTACTTGATTTCCCCTTAGACGCGACTTTAACTCGGTCAACGCTAACACACTCTCCGCTTAGCGGCTAGAGTCCGTCGGTGAGGGATAAGCCAGTTGGTGAGCGTGGAGCGGCTCCTTCATACCATTGCAGTTTCTGCATTTTATTTTATTTCAAAAACATCTGAATCATTTTTTAACAATTTTTCTTTGCTGATGATTCAAAATGAATGCGCTTTGTATTAACTATCCTTGTTATGATGTGCACCTTGCTTCTAATTGGCTGATGTATTAGGTTGTCTCATAAATAGTGTCGTTTTTTTTTCAAACGTACATTTTTCTTCCAAAACTCTATTGTTTGATAAAACCCTTTATATGATTCGATAGAAAATTATCTGCTCTACAAGGTGGTTTAATCCGCTTTCTAAAATATTGTACCTTTTTTGAATTTCAGACATGCATAGAGGGAGCTCCGCTCCAGAATGGGTTTTCCCTCCAGAACTCGATGGCCAAGCACCAACTATTGGAATAAAGCCCGAACATTGTTTTCAGCCGGGACATTGAAAAACTAGTGGAATGTTGAGAACAAGGCATGTCTATGTTGGGAATGTATGCCTGATTGATTTTCTCTCCTTCTCGAGACAAATTTTTTCCAAAGTAATGCGGTCATTTTCGTGGAGTGAACACCTTATCACGCAAGTCTGAATTTCGGACCAATTCGTAACGAATTTAAATACAGATGTTACGGCCGAATAGAGCGGAGAAGATGCTTATGAATGATATATCACTTGTTATAAAACAATGATGTTTTAGAGAAAAAATTTCTATTTAAAAATCATTATGGGTTATGAAAAACCGAGTCTGAAAAGAAGCAATGTAAGACTTTCACTACAACCCAACGGTGGAACGGTCAGAAGATGTCATGAGTTAGTAGAAGGTACACTCTTGATTGATTTCCTAAAGGGGGAAGTAGGGTTAGGGCCAGCTGTCGGTTTGGCAAAACTTCGTCTACCGGAGCTCCTTCTTTGCAAGCCTGGAATTCAAACAAAGTACAATATTTCTGGAAGGGGATTTGACCGTCTTTTAGAGCAGATAATTTCCTACCGAACCATATCTGGGGTTTTATAAAACAATGGAGTTCCCTATGAAAAATAAGCGTTTGAAAAAAAAGACACCATTTATGAGACAACCTAATACTTCAAAATCAATATGGTCACGAGTTCCAGTGCCGTCACCACGCCTATGACCTCCTATGGGACAAATACGACCCCCCCCCCCGTTTTACTAGAAGCAACGGGTGGTTGACCTTGGTTCAGACCCTAGTAGGCCACAGAAATTTTCTTAGTTTTTCGTTATACTCGATTCTTTTCGAAACTATTGGGTTGATGCATAATTACTGCGGCTTTTTTCAACAAGTCCTTTTCAAAACGATAAGAACCAAAACGATAAAAATATTCGACAAAAACATGTTTGAATGATTACACCGGAGCGTACTTACCATCCGTTGCAAGAGCTGCTTCCCACTCGGCAGTCGGTCGGTTCCACAGGTGAAGAAGTCACGATTCCCAAAAGCGATGTATGCTTTAACATCGGTCACCAAGTCATCTAGCACGTCGTAAAAACTGAAAAAAAAGAACTGGAACTGGACCATTAGAGTAGAGTGTGGATATGGAGGTATACTGTAGGTGTCTAACGTGGTCACTCGGTGGGACACGGGCAGCGCACTCTACGCCCACCGACTGGCTAGATCGTCGAAGGCGTATAATTCGCTCCGACCTGCATGTTAGTCCACATCTTTAGAAGGCGCCTATCTTTTCTCAGGTGGATTTCCCGTCTTCGACCTTCGACCTTATCGTGGAATTCTTCGGTAAATAAAGATTGTTCACCTAACGCATGCCCTAGCACCTGTACAGGAACTTGCTCTGTAAGTGATCCAGGAACGCTCAGGACAAGCAAGCCGCTCCGAAACTATTTTGGTAAGAAATAGCTGAAACTGGATATATTTCGTCCCTTCTACCCTTATCGTGGAATCCTTAATTGAGGGTAAGCAAGGGTGGTAGCGGGGGTGGTAGCTTTTCCAGAAAAGCTTGTCGGTCGATTTCGGTCGGCCAGCTCTTGATTTGTGACTCGAATCTTCGTTGAAGGCTTGATCTGAGTTCACCTAATGCCTTACTGATACAGCTAGTAAGCTTATCATCGGTTCTGAACTATCTATTATGTGTACTCACCACATCAATAACCTTGTTTACTTCCGTGTGAGCTCCAATCAAAGCGAGACAAATTGATTCGTATGCCATAGAGGTTTTTAGGTGGAAAAACTCTGTTTATTGGCCCGACGTTTCGACCAGATCGTCTTCCTCGAAGGCCAACTTCGATACGGCAAGGCCAAGAAGCGCCCAGTAAATTAGTAAAACTTATCACAACTGACACAGAGCACTTCTCGGTGTTGCGGTAATGAACTGGGCCTTTGAGGAAGACGACGGCCAAAAATCGGGCCGATGAATAAAATTTCTCCCCCCAAAGGCTTCTAGCATAAGAATCACTACAACCTAAACATCATAGCCGACTTCCACGAAGAGAGCAGTTGGACTTTAGCAGTGCTGTAATACAGATGTGCAGTATATTGCAGCCTTCCTTATAAACAAGGGCCAAGGGCCACAAAAAGGGCCACTGACTCCCGTCCGCCCAGTGCTACAATTTGTGCAGCAGGGCAGAAGCTGTATAGGACCGTACTCAAGAAGGGGCAGGATAACTTTGATAAGTTTTCAAATGGTCAGCTTACTACAAAATCAACAACACTCAAAGAAAGCGATAAGCACCCCTACCTGTCTCGCGCATGGGAAGGAAAAATACAAAATTCATTAGTGTTTTTTTGAGTTTTCATTTGCCATGAAGTTTCAAAATCTCAACGTCATGCTCTGCCGAGAGTGCTGCTGATTATGCCATGAACCGGCATTAAATACGTCAAATGACGTATATGTGCTGTTTCAATGGAAAATTCAATGGCATGAGTGAGGGCAAACAACACATTATTGCCCAATCACAATATCGGAAAACCTTTGATACTTCGGAGTCACTCTATTGTCGCAGGTCCAGGTCTCTTCTCACGTGTTTTGCTTAGCTAGTTTTTTATTATTCTCCATGATAGAACCCTCTCAATGTCTCTCATGAGCCTTTGATGATGATTTTTTCGCAAGATATTTCATCATTTCTTCCACTGCTTCCCGGATTATCCATCAGGATAGGAACAGTAACTTGTACTGTTTTTAATTGTCAATTGCTGTTTTTGGCGGCAGTTCTGTGAAAAGCTGAGCTGGAATGAAATGGTCCCCCAGTAGCGTAGCTTGTAGCGCACCCGGTAGCAGGAAATACACGTTCCAATCCCGTCTGAGCAAAAGTTCTGTTCAAAACAGTGACTTGTACACCGGCTGATTCCGCAGGTCATGGTGTAGGACACATTCCATTCACATGCAAGCACTTTCCACATTTATGTAACAATGCATATCAATGCGTGGCACCACAAAGAAGGCCTGATCGGGTCGCAGTTGCTTTGTCCTATTACCCTCACATTGATTTGCTTGGAATATGGAAAAGGATACAACGGAAGTTGAACTCGACGCCATTTGTAACAACACCAAACCATTTGCAATAGAATTTTTTTGGTATGTCGTTCAACGTTTTTTCTTGTATTTCTTTATGACTTGCAGTGAGGGAGTTATGTCGCCAGCCAATTTGACTTCCTTCTAAAAACACGAACAGGCGATAGTCAAATTTCCTCTTTGCTTTCCTCCCCCCCCCCCCTGGTGGGCCGGATACATCATGCGATTCTGTGATGTTAATTGGACCAGCGACTGGATCCCTCGGAACGTCAAACGAGCGCCTAAACTTCGCGAAAGCTATGAACGAAAGGAATGAAGCGTTACGTGTACCTCGAGCGAGGAATCCACTGGACCACTCTGGACGCAACAGGGACGAATGGAGACGTTGCTGATCGCTCTCTCACTCGAGCAAAGCGCTCTGTGATAAAATCAACACAATATACACAACATAAATTCGTAAATTACATTCGTAAATAAGTCGACCGCTGCAGAGGGGCACTTGAACCATTTGAATAGGTGTTATGCGATGTGTGATATATGCATATCATGTTCGAATGCGTCTGCGATTCCGGGTAACAATCGATTTCGTGGCGCATCTCCAAGTGATTTATCAGCGCCGATCACTTAACACGTCTTCCTTTGCTGTGTTTCTGCAGATACATAGTGTATGTTGCTCACTGTTCAGACAGTTCCTCGTTATTTTTTTTTGAATCAACTGCTTGAATTCGCTTCCGATCCAAAGAGCTTCTGTTAAGAACACTGCCCTCCTAATGTGGAGACGTCCGATTCTTTTCCTGAGGTTAGGTCACCACAGCTGCACGATCATTGAAGCCTAAGAATATGCTTAAGCTCAGGCTTAGCTTAGGTTTGTGCTTATGCATTTGTTTATGATAAAGCCTATGGTTAGACTCAGGCTTAGTCCTAGATCATTACGAGCAGATCAGAAGTGTCTTCTTTTGAGGTGACCTGACCTCAGGGGGAGAAACGATACGTACTCCTCCTAATGTGCCCCGAGTATATTACCCTAAACCCCACAGATTGGTCCGCTTGACAAAGCATTACCAATGTATAACCACTCCCAATGGCTGCTTAGCTGTTGTTTATTCTCTGGGTCAGCTGCTTTGTTATAATGTTGTCTTTTCTTAGGGTCAAAAAAAAAAACTCATCAGAAAGCTGATTTCATGAAAAAAAGGTGGTGAAGTCAATGAGAGCGAATTTATCTATGAGACATTATGAGGATCGTCATGGCGTGGAAAAGCGGACGACTATCGCTTTTGGATGATTCTCATCAACCTGTTGCATCCTCACTCCACCTTTTCACTCCCATTATATCCATTTCATACTACTTTCTGCGTGCTAACTCGGATTGACCCATTTCACACCCTCCCACATATGTGTTGTAGATACGATGATGAGGAGGGTGAAGACACTGTCCAAGCAGGACATCCTTCTCATTCTCACCATTGCTGGTGTCATCGTGGGCGTGGTCGGAGGCGGATTGCTTCGGTAGGTGTAAAACCCCAGCTTCAGTCGAGCAATCCTCTATTGCTAAAGGAATTTTGTTAAGGTACTTGAATCCAAATGAGGAAGTCAGGAAATTCATCGGATTTCCAGGAGAGTTATTCATGAACATGTTGAAAGCGATGATTTTGCCACTCATTGTTGCCAGTCTTATTTCTGGTAGGTTCTACCATTCTGACGCCAAAAACGACCTTCGACATTACGTTTTATGTTTGAGGTCTTTCTCAGTTGGATGGGACCACGTCAGGAAAACTGGGGAAAAGAGCTGTGCTATACTATGTCCTCACCACAGCTCATGCAGTCCTGGTATGACTTCGTGATCTTGGAAGTTACCGTACCCTATTTGGCTTTTGCAAGATATTTGATTGACTACAGCTACTTCAGTGATTTTTGAGCAAATTCGTTGTTCAGCTTGGAATTTTCGTCGTGTTGCTGATTCATCCTGGAGATCCTCGAATTAAAGCGAGAGAAGGCATTGCTGGCAATAGTGTAGTACCAGTGGTGACCACAGAAGACAAATTCCTCGACCTTCTCAGGTACTTCACGATTAGATAGCTCAAAGAAAGAAATGAAGCCCAAAAAATGAATTGAACAGAATACAGATAGTGAAGATTGTTTCCAGCTCGTAGGGAAGGGTCATATATGAGGAGTTTTTGTTCTTGCATACTGAAGCTCTCCTGATTACGTTATAAGAACGGAGTTTTCGAAAATGATTTTTTTTACCTGACAGGAATATGCTGCCGGAGAACATTGTTCGATCTACGTTCCAGCAACAGCAGACTGTCTACTTGTCAGTTAACGCATCAGACGGATCAGTGATACAAAAAAGACGAGTCGAATACTCAGACGGGATGAACGTTCTGGGTAAGTGAGTTGGTATATTTTTGGAGATGCTCCATTTGGTGTTTCGTTCAAAGTAGTTCCCAACGAAAGTTTGTGCTGTAAGGCTCACGAGATTTGAACTGAAACACTCTCAGTGCTTTTAGAAAGCCTTATTTACCATTTTCACTACCAATAGGCAAGCTTTCTCTCTGTTCTCACCATCACCCTTTTTTGCCCAAATCGGCGTTATCGTAACAGCATTCGCAGTGCAAATCGTGTGCAAACATTTGCATTTCAAAAGGAAGCCAGTTTTCTACTTCAAGGCACGGGTAAGGATTAAGTTTGTGTGTTATTTTGCTTGAAAAATAGGCAAGAAGTGCAATGACAAACATTCGTGAGGAGAAAAACAAAATTCCTCATAGAAAACACTGAAATTTTCCTTGTGAGGCCTTCCGTGGTATGACGGAGGGACACTGTGCTGCGAGCAAAGAGAAAAAGCGAGATAGTACGTGTACGCGAGGGGGCGCAAACATCGCGAGTGCCATGATAGCCGACAGCACGGCAGCAAACGAGGCGAGGCTTGAGCGCCAATGTCTCGCTTTTTTGAGCCGCGACGGTGTCGCGCCTCCTGCGCGTGGGGGCCACTATCTCTCCTCTATGTTATAAGAGGAAGCGCCTCAAAAGCGCTGTCTAGCACGCAAGCGAAAGCGTTTAAACCGCTTCTCAATGTGTTTCCACCGATGGCAACTGTCTCCGCCTCTCACCCATCGCGACGACCGCCTTTGAAGAGAGTGATTAGAGAGAGAGGGAGCGCATCGGAAAAGTATTTGCACCACACGATGCAATTACTTGGCTGTTAAAGAAGCTATTTGTGGTGTTTCGACGTTAAAAGGTACGCTGGTTGCAGAACAGGACTTTGAAAGCACTCCGCCCCCACAAGCGATCCGCCCACTAGCTCAAATGGTGATTCTGTGGAGCCAGCTGCGGTCAAACTGGAGTAAATCGACTGGAGCATGCTTACTATGGTGTCACCGATTGTGCTGCTGAACTCATTTATAAGCCCGCCTGCTTGACCGCTGCCGGTCCGTAAGCGCCAGTCAATGGACACACAAGGGGTCCCGTTTTAGGTTTTCTTCGTTTCGTTTCGTTCTTCGTTTCTCTGCTTTTTTCTCTAATGGCGTATCATTGAGCACCCCACGACCCTCGAAGCATCGCTGCCTTGAAATCAGAGAGCCAACATAGGTTGATCAACATGTGCTCAGTGGCTTTCGATCGCCCCTGTGGTTTCCGAGAAGCTGTTATGCCGAGCTTTAATTCAGGCCTGATCATCTTTTGCATTGTAATGGGTATTGTGATCTCTCGATTGGGAAAGCAAGCTCGGCCACTGGCGAAGTTCTTCATGGCACTGGATGCGGTGATCACCAGAATGGTACTGATCGTGATGTGGTAAGCCATTTTCTCGACTTCACAACGTTTTCCAAACACGGTGAATGTTCAAGGTTTGGCCCAATCGGTATTCCGTCGCTGATCGCCTGCAAAATGCTTGAAGTGTATGATCTCATGGCGACGGCTCAAACTTTGGCTATGTTTATTCTCACCGTCGTTCTAGGTGAGGTCGTACTTCTCGTTCTCTGGCAAGTCTAGATTTAATTTCATGACCTGCTAAAAGGTCTTCTGCTCGAGATCTGCTCTAAGTAGTTTTAGTAGGTTGCGCCATGCACATGACCTTCATCCAAAACATACTCTATCGCCACAAACAGTTCCTAAATTAATGTAAACGGTGTTCAGGACTTGCGATCCAATGCTTTGTCACGCTGCCACTAATCTACTTCATTGGCACTCGTCAGAATCCTTACGTATTTCTTCGAGGGCTAGGTCAAGCTGTTCTTACCGCTTTAGGAACGTCTTCAAGGTAACTTTGGTGTTTTCTACGAACTCTAATATTTACATGCTGATATCATCTATAGAATATCCATAGGTGCGGAAATGAAGATTCGATTTTTAAAATTCTCCAAAACTGTAATTCCAGCGCCGCCTCACTGCCTGTGACGTTCCGCTGTCTGGAAGAATTGGGAGTCGACAGTCGAGTAACAAAATTTGTGCTACCAGTGGGAGCGATGGTTAATATGGTATGTGCAAGAATTGTGAAATAATAATTGTGAAATATAAAGGGCAAACATGGAGTGAGGCCAGGCATTTCGTTTGGCCGTCTGGCCCAGCACAAGACTTGCTTCTGTTATTTACGTGCTGGACGAAAAGCCATCCACGATTACAAACGAACACAACACGCGTTTTCAATGGAATAGCATGGACAGTGTTTCGAAGGAGGATTCTGCGATGAGGTCGGAGCTCGAAGAAGGGGAAATTCACCTGGTCGAGACCTCACGCTGCGCTGCAGGTCCTACTCACAGCCCGACAACATCTGTGAGGACGCTGAAGCTCAGAAGATTATCAAGAGTCGGAAAAAAGTGTCTAGAAGCAGTAGCGGAGACAAAATCAGAGCAGGAGGCGGCAGGCAACTTTGTGCGAAGGTAGAGGGACGGGGTATGGAGGTGGAGGGCAAAATTTGTATTCCGTTTGTGAGCAGCTAAGCAACAGTAGGTGGAGAACGCTTCATGAGCTTGACGTAACAATCCATGTGATCGAAGCGCAAAGAGGACTGTCTGGAAAGGAGCTTCAAGGAGTGGGTCGCGTATGGGGCCTGTAGATAGCTTGCTCGTTCTCATGATTGATGTGTAATTAGTGATTCCAAAACACCCGCACAGTTTTGTAACTTCACGAATAACCCTCATACAAGTTCACGGCATGACCTAGCAGAAGAATAAGATCCAACTGGGTTGAAAGTCCTCCACAAGATGCAAAGAGGTGAAGTTAAGACTGGTATTGAAGAAAATGCGAGAAGAAGTAGCCGGTCATCATGATTCCTTCAATGAATCCCAATAAAGCATCTGGACCGGCTTGATTCCAGCAAGTCACCTGCTTTTTGGGCTACATCTTCGTGGCACTTTTCTCGTGGTCTGAGAGGGCAAATTAAAACCTCAAACAAAGACAACGAAACTGTAAAATAGGTCAGCTTCAGGGATAACCCAATACTCTAGTTTTCTTCGTAGAGATATTGTCTAATTTTTCTTTCGGTAATTTTTTGAGGACGGAACTGCTCTCTATGAAGCCACTGCATCGATATTTATTGCTCAGCTGAATGGCATGGACCTGTCATTTGGGCAAGTGCTGACAGTTAGGTAAGATATTCTGAAGCTTTCTAATCTCTAGGTTCTTTTTCAAGTGATTATTTTAGCATCACTGCTACCTTGGCATCAATCGGAGCCGCATCTATTCCTAGTGCTGGACTAGTCACTATGATGATTGTTCTCACTGCCCTCGGTCTACCGGTGAACGATATCTCCTTAATAATCGCCATCGATTGGTTCCTGTGAGTAACTTCGTTGTTCGTTTCCTCGCCAGTCATTAGCCCCCCTCCCACTTTTCCTTCTTTTATCAGATGATCGAAGGCGACGAGTGCAATCATTCTGCGGGGTTCACGATGGAAGTAGTAGTGCTATATTGTACAAGAATAGCGAGAATAAGCTAAAAAAAACTGCTAAGAGCCCACGAAATAGTACACTGTCCGTCCATTGATTTTGGACGAATTCGCCGTTTAGATTGCTGTGAGGTGGGAAATGGGAAGTTTTCTGACTGTAAGGATTCAGTTTGTGAAGCATCGATCGCCTAAGCAAGCCTAATCAGAATTCCATATAAGGACCATGCGTGCTATAGTTGCGCTACCTGAAACTAATCATCGTTGCTTTTTAATGCTGAAATCTAGAAAATCTAAACTAAACTAACAGACTAAAATCTAACAGTTCTCAAAGTTGATGAGAGTGTGATTTAGTGATCGTCTGCGAACTTCTGTCAACGTGATCGGTGACGCTTTCGGATGTGGATTTGTGTATCAGCTCAGCAAAAATGATCTGGATGAATTGACTAAGAAAGAAAGTGTGCCTGATGATAAACCACATCACATAATTCTCAATGTGAGTGAGCACCGTTAATATGAATGTTCCCGAAATCCTGAAATGACTTTGAGGAGAGATCGAGGCTTGATGCAAGGTGGAATTTTTGTCTCCTGTAGCAGTCTGGTCCCACCTAATCAGTCTGAACGGATGAAAGTAGTTAGCGTGAAGCAGACGCGAGCCCTAATCTGAGGGAGAGTGGGGGGGGGGAGTGTAGAGATGGTGAGAAGTGATGGTTAGCGTAAACCAATCATGAGCCGTGAAACCCGTGGAAGGGGTTCGTTAATGTCTCGCTAAGAACCCAATAATCCTCCCAAAAAGTCACCACTACACAAATAATACTCCCACCTCGGAAAGCACATTATTAATTCTGCCCAATATGACCCCCTTCCCATTCGTCAAATACCACATCATCGAGGATCCCTCGATTTGGCTCCCCCTCTTCTAAGCTCTCGAAAGTCAATCTCGTTACTCCTATGCTCTCGCCTCAGTTAACTATGTGGAGAAAAGTCGCAATAATTTGTGCTGGTTTGAATTTAAAGGAAGATTCCACGATAACGAAGTTCGAAGTAGAGGTGAATTGCCTAGTGTGGAGACAGGCGGACCTCCGGGGTGCGGACTGACACGCAATCAGCAGCGAAAGAATTCACCTCGGCGACCTAGCATGGCTCTCTCTTGGCGCTCTTGGCGATTTACGCCCCACAGGTCATCGAATCACTCGCCGCAGATCCATACGATTAGATAGCATAGAGAGCGTTCTATCAAAGAGGGCACAGCGATTGGAGTCAACCATCAATGCCGAGACCAAGGCGAAATAAAGGGGTCTCATTTCTCGGGTTCTGGGCCGTATCTCATGATTTTTCCTTCTTTGTGGTACCACTCACCATCCCTAACTTAATTTGGGATGGGTTGCTTTTTCATTGTAAATATCCTATCTTTAATGCTGTTAAACATTTCTCATTTCGTTGATCATTCGTTGATTGTACTCTTTTTCAGGGTGCTGATGCAAAACAGTTCGGGGATTCTCTACCTAACAACAACAAAAACATCAATAATGTGGAACTTCAAATCTAATTAAACTCAGAAGTTCGTATTGAAACTGGTCTTGTCGCTTTATGTACAGATAAGAAAGCGTTCAAATCGCTTGCATGGTAACTACATTCATAGTACTGCGGTCTGTTCGTGTTCTGTGATAAATCACTGTGATTATGCTTTTTACGTCCAGAATCGTAGCGGAACCACGGCGTATCTTTGATTGAACACACAATCACAGCCGTTTTATTTACTCACAATTGTCTTTCGAGCCAGGATTCTGTTGCACAGTTGAGATTAACATTGCCTAGAGCGATGCTTGAAATACCTCATTACATAGATGACCAACCCACTAGGGAGCCCAACATCCTATTCAGACCTGCTTCGAGCCAATGTCTCCATTTTCTTTCTCGTTCGTCTTTTTAACTGGCACTCTGTTTTTTCTCCTTTCCTATTTTTAGCTGGCACATGGGAAGTCTGAATTTTGCTGCAAGAATCAACACAATTTTGAGATCCCTCGATTGACCCTATGGGCCTGTATTAATGCCACATTCGGCGATTTGATCACTGAAACTACTGTGTATCTCCTGCGGATGAGGTTAGTTGGCCGAAATTCACAGAGAATTTAAAATTCTCATTATGCGACTCGGAACGCCTTGAAAGGTTCCTAGAGGTCAACTCCTGCAATCTTGAACTCTTCAAGCAACCACACATACGCCCGCTGTTGTGGTCTCTGCCGTCTCGATCCCAGCTAGCGTCTCTCATTTCCGTCTCCCAATCTCTCCCCTCTGCCGGAGGTCTTCTCAAACACTTTCTTCGAACACCATATTTCCCCTGTTCTTGTTATCGCACGAAGTGCCTTCAAAGATTGTATGAACCGCATATGAGAATTTGACGAAAACTGAAAACGAAAAAATTTATTATAAAGTGTTCTGTCAGTTCTCCTTCTGCTTTCCACTAGGTAAGAAGAGGCTCGCAAAAAAATCCGCATCAGGAGATATTTTGTTTATGTGAAATTTTGATGTTATTGTTAAAATTCTCTCATAAACATGTTCTTTCTTCAAATTTCTCTTTACCGTGCTTTCATTTGTTTATGTTGAAATAATAAAATTTCGATAAAATTTTGCATTACAGCTGATGAAGTTATCCACTTCCTTCTCTTCTTCTTTATAGCGTGTGACGGTATCGTCACAGATGAAGGGAAGGGAGGCGAGA
>KZ345395.1:52517-63212 GCA_002352805.1 Teladorsagia circumcincta
TGTTTTTGCTTGTTTGAACATGTACGCTCAGATGACGTTATCTGATCATTCATCGTCGAGGAAAAGTTTCGGCTTGAAGAGCATCTGCTCAGTAGCGCATAAGATTTCGAAATATGCGCGCTGAATCGCTTTTCAGAATGAATGGTCCTTCATCTTAACAGATTGTATTCAAGCTGAGAAACAAAGGTACGAAGGGAAGCGACACCTCAAAGTTACCAACCTATTATGACTGGGATCGACCCATCGCAGAATCAGAAGTCGAACAATGGAATACTATTGTAAAAAATACAGAAAATTTTGAAAAATTACCCCACGTAAACTTATAGGATTGTTACGGGAACATGGCGTATACGAAATCCGTACCTTTGCTGATGCATTTGCGAATCATACGCTGCATACACTTACGTCAGACATGTTTCCGACTCCTCAGTTGAGACGAACATTCCGTGTGCGAAGTATCGTCAACTCCTGTAAACCAACTAACCAGTAACAAGACTGGTACTATACTGAAATTAGGACTCCTCGCTCTTCTTATCGCTTCGCAATCAACCGATTCCGTACGTAAAGAGCTTGATCTTCTGATCAGCAAAATAAGAATTTTTCGGACAGCAAAATTGTCTTACATCAGGTTCCCTCGGGAAAAACACAGGCACCTTCGTGAATAATCGAGTTAAGAGAATCCGTGCTCTGAATACATCATGGATTAACGCAAATATCGAAAGTTCATTTTACTATCTTAGTAGCACCGAAAACCCCGTAGACTGCGCAACGCGAGGTTAGATAAAAATAGCTCGCCGCAGAAGTAGCTATGCAGCTCTGCATAAAAAACGCAAACGCAAACACGTCTATTTTCGCTTTTCATTATCCGATCTCAATAAACTAAAATGTTCAGCAGCTCTTGTTCTCAAACTTATCAGTAAGATCGGAAAAAACCGTTATACATGCTGGACATGGTTCGCCATGTAACGAAATTTGCGAAATTTCCAATTCTAAGCAAATGACCGCCAAAGATATCCGAGATCATTATCGAGGATTATCCGAAAGACAATGCAAATCCCTCGAAAACCTCAAATTAGTAACAGATAACGGAATTTATCGTTGTCAAGGTCGACTAGCAAATTCGCATTTGGGCTACGACGCAACGAAACCCATTCTTCTGGTACCAAATCAAACTTCAACGAAATTAATAGTAATGGACGTTCGTAAAAGGTGTGTGCACCAAGGAGTCGCTGGTACTCGTGCCGAACTACAGACAAAGTATTGGATTCCTTAAGATAGACAAATCGTAAAGAATATTATACGAGAGTACGTAATTTGTAGAAAAGCACAAGGAACACCTTATAGATATCCCTCGGTACCAGCTTTACCATCAGAAAGAGTATCCATATCACGCCTATTCGAAAATGTCGGGTTAGACTACGTGGGTCCCTTCCTCGTCAAAACGGAAGGCAGTAAACACGAAAAAAGACGGATTTGTTTGTCACCTGTATGGCCACACGTGCCATCCTTCTCGAATTAGTTGAAGAACTCTCCGCTAAGAAATTCACGGGTGCATTCCGACAATGTTATCGGATAACGCAACCACATTTACTAGTGGAAACGATCTCATTGGTATCATATTTGACGAATCGGAAAACTCGGAAGAATTTTCTAATTTCAGTTCGCAGCACGGTATCACCTGGAACCTTATAACATAACTTTATAACTTTATAACACTACTATAGCCGCGGAAAGGGGTCTTCTACAAAAGGTTAATAGGTTGCTCGAAATCGTGTCCACGTAAAAGGATACAAAAAAGATTTCTGTCGGATGAGGAACTTTGCACCGTTGTTACGGAATGTGAGGCTCTTGTAAATAGTCGTCCATTGACCTTCGTGTCGTCACACTTCGGAAAAGGAAATGCAATACACTCACACGCACGCAAAAAGCTCTTTGCAGAACTTTGAACTAGATTACGACCCAAATTTTCGTCACATTTCGAACCGTAATGAAGCACTTCAACTTTTGAAAGAAACGAAAGTCCTGCTTGCAAAATTTTGGCTGAGTCGGTCTCATGCTTACCTCACTACACTGCGAAACTTTCATCTAGGAGAATCTCGTAAAAAGGCACGAAAAATTGTGC
The DNA here is from genome assembly GCA_002352805.1 of Teladorsagia circumcincta. Lineage (NCBI taxonomy): Eukaryota > Metazoa > Nematoda > Chromadorea > Rhabditida > Trichostrongylidae > Teladorsagia > Teladorsagia circumcincta. The sequence goes on from KZ345395.1 coordinate 54,640, forward strand.
CAATCGTAGGTACCGTCGTACTTCTACAAAAACAAAGTTTACCTCGTACCCAGTAGAAGATGGATGTAATTAAAGAGCTACACCCAGGGAGAGACGATCAAGTGCGAACTGTAATTGTACGTTGCCCCAACAGAAAAGTAATCAAAAGACTCATCGACATGCTTATTCCCTAGGAATTATCAGTTTCGGAGAAGACTTGGCGAAACGCCCCAAAAAGTAATAGTATAGGTACACAGTCGGAACATTGCGAAAGACGGATTCAACCAGATCATAAAGCGAAAAGAGAATGTCCCACGCAGAATATATAAGCGTGATACCCCATAGCGTACAGGAAAAACTATTGAACTTTGAACCGTTTTACTCAACTTCGCGATGATTTTAGCCTTTTGTGGTAACGTTTCCTCGGAACACGTGAGCACTACGCAAGTAACGAACTTGAATGCGATGTGCATCAAAGGAGGCGTCCTTTTCAATGCACTTGCGCCGTTCACAGACATTCAGGTCTGCGCTGACAATCACTGCGTACAGACTACCGTAATCCAAAACGAAATTAGCATAATGTTCCCCGCAGAAATACGCTTACATGAACATAATGTACATATCAAGGCTAAATCTGTCAGTGAAGTCGTAACAAGCAGTATATTGTGCATTCCAAGTCCATTTGCGAAATTATCAATTGCTATTTTTGCCTCGTAATGATGGCAAACTCTGAATGCTGGCCGAAGATAGCCATTGCAATGCTCGGAATTCTGCTCTATTTCCTCTTTCTCTCCGCAGTGCTCGCACTTTGCTTATGCAGACGCATCGGAAGATGCTGCCGCACGGTTCTCACCTTTTGGTTTCAAAACTCCTCCGCGCAGCAGCTTTGAAGCGCGATCGACGAAGTCCTATTGATTGCAAATACCCGTCCTCGGACAAAGTTTAAAAGCTCATCTTTTTTAATATCGTTACCGTAGTCACGTTTGTTTCTTTGTTTGCCTCGGTATTGCCTTGTCAGCTTACGTTCCCTATTTTCACAGAAACTAGACTGTGTCCGGAAGCTCATTCGAATTGCTCGACCGTAGCTCCACAATCTTCAAAGCTTAATACTTTGATTCGTGAAGTATGTTTCGTAATTTCGTCGAAAAAACGCAATTTTCGAACAAATTAAAATAACTCTGTACGACGTCACCCTCACTTGTAATAAAGAAATCCTTTGTTTTACTCGCGAAACGGTGACTAAAGTTCAGTCGCGTAAAAGATGCCCGAGTAGGGGAAGTTGTGCTGGTCGGAAATGCGAATTAATAAACGCAACTAGCCTTGTTGACGAACTTTGGAAGCGAATGAGTACCCAGGAATCACATATTGTACGGAATCATGTGGCTTTTGGGGCTGTGACTGTGGTTATCCCTCTTCTGGAAGCCTTTTTATAGTTTACAAAAAGCCAGTTAGTATGGAAATATACAAAAATTTTTCAGTGCCCCACTCGGTACGAAACCGTTAACATCAGTCTCGAAATCTTTCACTCCACTGGCAAGACACAGTCAAATATTTCTTCGTTCTTCAACCCAATGTTCAAAAACATATTTTTGATGACGTAATATCGATCACGAATTTAGCGATACCTCTAATCCCTCCATTAAACACGCAATTTATTCGTAAGAATTCCGCTATAGCAATAATTCCATCGAATACGCAGTTCACGTATGCTTGTGCCAATTCGAATCCCACACATTTAGAAGAGTGTACGGTGAAGAACACCTGTAAACGTACTCCATCGCAAAATGAAGTCAATTGTTACTGTATAGATGACCATGTTTGCAATATATTCACTTCGCAGTACACTCTTCCTCTAACGTACCCTAATTTCATTCTCGCGTCAAGTTCAATGTCTAAGTACACTCCTAGTTTACAAACGCAATTAGCTTCGTTAGAAGTTTTATTTTGAATTATTTATCGACAAGGTCTACCGCCCCGAAAAGGGGCGGAGTCACGAGATCTCCGCTCGTGACGAAACCTGGATGAGGCCATCCAGGTTTTCGGCGTTCCTGGAGCGGTTGGTAGCGACTAGAGCTGCCCATGACATCATGAATAAAAATACTTCACAACGGCTACAATCAACTGAAGGGTTAGTGATTGTTTTCAAGAAGTCCTTGTTGCTATAGCGAACACCTATGATATTATTCTCTCGCTTCAGAGTTAGAATCTATTCTAGCTTATGTACAGTAGTGCTAGCGAATTCATGTTGGGTTTCTATTTCCATTCGAAGTTCGTGATCGACAGTGATAAAGTCAAGTGTGCCGCTATTTTCGGTACTCACCACAGAACTTCTTCAGTTACCACCAGTCATGGGGTACTTCCGTTGTTGATAATAACATGTTCCTCGTAATCTTGTGTGGGTCAATCATTTACTTGAACTCGTATATGTTTCCGCACCAAATAAGTGCTGCTTGTGCCGAAGGATATGGATTTCGCAACACGGATATTGTTTGTCACACAAGATTTGTCACAACGACTGTATTTCATCATGCCTCACATGATGATAACAAACATGTTTTCGAGAAGGCATCTTTGTTTATCATGCATCAAATACTCTCTTCCGGGGTCGAAAGTACTTCATTGTAGAAAAAAAAAGTGAGTGTAATATATGGAATTTCTCATCTTGTGATCCACCACAAGGGAAGAGTTTTTGAAGGGGCTATCTCGCAATATTCCATTTCGTTTCTCAGGAAACAACATTTTGAAAGGCAGGGAATTGATTGCCTTGTTTAAAGGGCTTACGAAACAGACTGGACTGGATTTATGTTATTTCAAGGAGGCAATTATGGACATTTCACTCTTCGCAATATTTCCTAGTGCGGGCGCTGTACTGCTGGTCTCGACCACAGAAACGAAGGGTTCTCGACACCCAATGATATGATGTTTGCTGCCATGATGCAGTACTCTCAAGTACATTATGCTAAAACGGTTCGTAAGGGCATCATATACTACTCAATCGCGAAGGTAACAGCGATACTCTACCGGTTTTATCACTCAAAGCAGGTATCTTGACACCCTGTGGTGATTTTGCTCTTGAGACCTTACGTTACTGATTAGTAATCGCTCTCGAGACGACATATTCGGCATATTTTGCATGGTCGTTTCGCGGCCGATCGCATTTGTTTTTTCGTTAATGGTTGATCAAGGGTCTACGATATACGTCACCAACACTGCTGGGTATCTCCATCAGAGCACAAAAGACACATCACATTGTTTTCTTGCTTTTTTAGCCTGAGGCCAAAAGTGGAATGGACTTGCCATTCCAATGATGATTCGACGAATGAAGGAATATCATCTAAGCAGTACAACACCTATTCGTGATAGTGTTTAACTGGAGATCACGCAGGCTCCAGCGAACATATTACACGACGTGGGATTGTGACTTTTCTTTCAGCTGGCTGCTCACGCAAGCCTTTTTAGAGCAAGCGAAAGCGTAAACATATCAGAATCGGGAATTCTACCTGCCATTGCTCCACTGAGAAAACAATAGAGACAGTCGCATCTCGAATTTATGACACTGATTTATCAAATATTATCATTCACCTTGAGTCTTCCTAGTGGGACACTGCAAACAAGATGGAATTGTATGGTTTACACAGCGGATGCCGTAAACTTGTATAGTTCAAAACGAGTGAGTCATGACTCAGACAGGAGCAAGGCGTATCAAATGGCTTGAGAGACTACTGCGACAGATACTCATGCTAAAATTCCGTCATTCTCTCATGAGGTACTGAGATCAACCTCTACGCATCAGATAGAATTGGAACAAGCTGAGTCGACAGCGCTGAGCAGAATCAACATTACAACAATATCTCCGGCTAACCGTGACTTCTGCATTATCTCCATGAAACATGGAATGAATGGCGAAAGTTTAAAGCAAGCGGCTGCTTACCAAAAGCACATTTCGGAGTTTGCACCTCTTTCTACCAAATTTGCCTTCTTTAGGACACTAATTGATAGGTACGAGATGCAAGTGAAGTGATACAAACTTTGACTTGTACTTGGCTGGCTCAATGTTCGCTGCAGAGGTGAAATGGCATTCGAAAATACTACGGTTAAGTGGAAATGGGATTGGCGCATAACAGAGAGGAATCGATCTTGAGCGCTTGTTCTTTTTATCCTCTGCATGAATTGAATCGTGGTGTGTCAATACGAATGGGTTCTCTTTCCGCTCCATAATTACTACTTGGCACTGACGTAGAAGTCTGACCTGAAAGACACTTTGTTTTCTGTCCGCCGGCTTTGAATTCCAATACCTCTGTATTATCAAGGGAGATAATTCAAAATGGTATTTATACCAGAGAGTAACGGAGGTATAAGTTTTATTTTGAATTATCTATCGACAAGGTCTACTGCCCCGAAAAGGGGCGGAGTCACGAGATCTCCGCTCGTGACGAAACCCGGATGAGGCCATCCAGGTTCTCGGCGTTCCTGGAGCGGTTGGCCCTCCCACCCGCCCTTTCATGCAAGAACATTGGACAGCATGTAAGAAGGTGCACTGGAACGGCATAGTCATAGCGAGCGAGTATTGCCTGAGCAAGAATTGCAGTGTAAATTACTAAAGCTTACTAGTGGAATCCCAGATACAGATGAACAGTAGAAAACGATGTTTTGCTACGAATGTGACCATGAGCCCATTCCTTAATAAATCACTCTTCGTGAACAAGCTGGCGGCCTTTCAAATAACTTTATCAAGAATACAGAGCTGATACCGATGTGTCAATCGGAAGGGATGGTTCAATGCCATCCCAGAAGACTATGTGATGGAGTCACTCGGTAAAGTCTCAGAAATTCCATGGCAGGCTATCTACTTGAACTGGCGTGGTACTTCAATGCGTTTCCTTATCTAGGATCCGGAGAATACTCAAAGTAGCGGAATTCAGACGACAAAATTACAGAGGAGAGTTGGCTGTGGCGTAGTCAACAAGAGGAACATTTCCTTGATTTTGCAAGAGATCTGTCCCTACAATGCTCTACTGCAAGGATCGAGTTAAGAAGCCAAGCGATAGTGGTGAACATAATTCTTCCCCTTTGTTTGAAGTTGGGATCAGACATAATGATATTGTATAATTATGATCTCAGCACCATCTATTTAGCATTTTCCTTTTTGAAGACTCCTCTATCGGAAGTAATCGGCTGAGAAAGTGGGAAATTCGCTGCTATTTCAAGGTTCTCAAGGGGAAACAATTGGTGTTCACTGCTGGTTTGGTATAAGCGCAGCAAGAATTTCCTAGCAAAGATCAAGTAGTGAGGGCTCAGCCATAATGAATCTACCAAAAGTACAAAACACATATTCTGGCATGACATGAGCACATAGCATGCATGATCAATGGGAACAGCGTGTTTAAAATGGTCAAATTTGAGTACGCAATGAATGTTCTTGATTCTTTTCACAAGTGGTGAAACCTCAACGGAGGCTTCTCACATTGCGGTAAGTCTAATGTAGACCAGCAAGTTGGGCCTTGTGCATAGATGGGTTCACTTTGAAGAAGATCTACCAGTAAGGTCAGTTTACTCAGTTCTTCTTCTTTACTCATGCATCGTTTTTGGTCACAGGTGCAGTAGTTGTAGCCCACATATAGTCTACAATAGGAACTCGTCAACGGGTGAAAAGGAAAGTTGATCCAGGCTCGGGCAAATCCACGCTAGGCTGGTCGTCAGCTTTCTTAATTTAAAAAAGGGTACAATGTGAATCAGAGAACCAGTTCCGTGCCTTTCGCTTTGCTCTCTATCAAGTAATTGGTCTTAAAAACACGTGGATTGTATCTCGTCTCTATACAGCTCATATTGTTTTTCAACCCTTCCAGTACACCTTTCAATTGTATACATGTACGGGACACGTCTGAAAGCAATAGTAATCACAGTGTCAAGCACTCTTCAGCTCTTCCTCTAATGATCTCATATGTTACTGATCTGTCCAAGGATGTTGATAGACTGCTGAGGCTAACATGTTATGCTATTATGTCTGTATGGTTACATATTACTCAATAACAATCATTGTCTCGCACATACATGCATCAATTGTACCGCTACAATATCACACACCGAATAAACCTTCTCTCCAATACCTCTGTATTATCAAGGGAGATAATTCAAAATGGTATTTATACCAGAGAGTAACGGAGGTATAAATATCTTTATCCCTCAACATATCGAAATCTCGCATACAAAATATCGTAAACCAATTTTTATGCTCAGTTTCGGTTTCTCCTTTGCGAGGATGTTACGGATGCTTGAAAGGAGCGCTCGCCACATTTATCTGCTGTATACAGTATCAATAACATCCTGACACAGATGGAATGTTCCGCACAATCATTCGCAATTCTCTGCTCACGTACTCGAAAAGACACGCAAATTCGTTTTTTCTATTCAAAAGCTCGAGTCAACGACAGCTGTACAGTTACTTGGGGACGCAGTTCGATTATCATCGAAGTGGCGGGCCTATTGCAGTTCACAAACCACCTTACTCACCTCCTATTTTTTCGCTTCTCGTAAAACTAGAAGATCATCCAGACGAAAATTCGGCATTCGAATTTCCCGAGTTTTGGCATTTATTTGACGTAATCAAAAAATATTTCCTCTATTCAACTATAGTAATAATTTCTCTTCTTGCAGCAATTCTGATCACGTGTATTACGATCACGAAACTAGCTTCGAGCAAGAGACCTAGGTCATTCACATTTATGTCTCAAATCCCTTGTTGCCTTCCCTTTGTTGCTATTCGTTCAATTTTACATTTTTTCTATCACACGGTAGTGATTACAGTCCATACACTCTTTAAGGTCCTGATACGCACCTTCCGAACTTTCCACAATTGACTTGATGTTCTGTGGATTTCGTATACGTTATGTATCACTCTCATTCGTAATTATTACTTTCGAACGACACGATTAGGAAACCCGACCCTTCTAAAAATGTCATGGGAGCATCCTGAAAGGGATGGTATGGACGTTATTGATGAAACGTCTCCAGTCGCAAAGGATACCGATGACAACTCAAGCGTGACTCCGATCGTAGGGGAAACTATTGCGGCCGTACTTCGTTCGCTCATCGCCGATCTTGCGCGGCACTTGCACAGGCTACGGCAAGAAGCTTCGTCAAAAGAGGTTGGTGAAACCCATTTCTGCCACAAGAGTGAAGGCGCATGTTCTTTGAAGAAATGAACCTCCTTTAAGAAACACCCCTGGTCCATCTATCGCTAAAGCTCTCTCGTCAAAGAGAGACAACGGAGGCGTAAAATGGTCAGTATCGTAAATCAAAAACGACACGATGGTATTCTATTACATTACAGAAAGCTGCTCGAGAGGCCAACGACGAGATCCAGGACATTGAAGGCCAAATCTTGATAACCCTTCCTTATCACTGGAGGAAACTCGTAGTGCTGAGGAGCGACAAGCACTCGCCCCTGCGAGCCTTCTATCATCACCGCACATCCATTAGTTCAGAGTAGTTCAGATCAACAACAGATTGCTAAAGGAATTGTTCCGAGAACGAAAACAGTTGAAAAGTGATATGTAAATTTGCTTGTGGGTCCACAAATCATCAGTACGCCAGCGACTGTGACATTTTTCCCACACTATCTGACCGTAGGGACAGAATGTGTGAATTGAAAACTTGCTTTAGTTGTTTCAGCTACTGAAGCCAATCACGAAGCTAAATGTAATCGCGTTCCATGTTTCTACTGTACTATAAATAAGCGCATCGATCAAGTAGAACACCATGTATCGATTTTGTGCCCACATATGTTCTCTCTCTCAGTAGTTCAAAGAAATTCTTGATCTATCTCATAGACAGTCGTGGCTGATTAAGTTGGAATTCGATTTTGGTAACCAATGGGAAATGACTAGAGAAAAAAATGAATGACTAGAGCGTTTCGGAGGCGTCGTCCACAGTTCCTGCGTAGTCCGCTAGTCCTTCCGTAGTTGACATGTCGTTCAAAACGTTGTCGATAGTCACACCTTGCTCGTGGCCGTAGAGTGACTTCTGTCGTAAATAGCGCGTTATGTGTAGGTCGGAGTGTTCGCTCCTTCCTTCGGCATGATAGAAAACGCGTAGGGAAGCACACTGATGTTCGCATGGCCGATCGTCGTGCGATCGGTCAGTAGTGGCGCCCTCGTAATTTCCTTATCAGATGTCACCCACCCTCCTAGCCGGAGTATCGTGACCGGCGTCACGATATACGACGTGGTGAAGGCGGGCTGAGAGGAAAGCGCGAGATAAAAGGACGATGAGTTGTGTAAAAGAGCTTCTTCTGACTCTTGTTGTTCTGATTTTCTCTCTCTTATCTCCGCTTATGTGTCTCGTTCGAGTATAGGATCGGTTATGCCGTAGGTCGTGAGTATAATTCTCCTGATCGTATGTCTAATGGGTTGTTCGACCAAACAAATTTGTGTTTGGATTCTTTGTCTGTCTGATGACCAGGGTCAACCGTCACGTTCTAACATTTTCGGGATTTTTGCGACCCCCCTCTCTTGAGGGGGTCCATTTGCGACCTCGAGGGGGTCCATTTGCGACCCCTGTGACCCGACACCGACTGCTAAGTGCGTTTACTAAGA
>KZ345395.1:70733-81954 GCA_002352805.1 Teladorsagia circumcincta
GGCAGACAATTCCGAGTAGAGAGAGCATAGCAGATCACCATTGCGATGCAGACAAGATATCGAACGGTGGGTGAAGCGAGCCTCACCTGGTGGCGCGAGCCTAAATCCTTGGCGGCTAGCGTCTTCATGGCGCGTTTTAATGTAGGAACGTAGCGCTTCTTCTGCATCTGTGTTCCACGCACTTCTAACCACTCTAAGGGCTTATTAGGTGGGTCTGAGCCCGAATTTTGCCTTTAAGGAGCACATAATGGCCACTCTTGAAAAAAATGGAATAATCTCAATCAACCAGCATGGATTTATCCCTGGTAGATCGGTTGAAACGAATCTCCTTGAGTTAACGACTGGAGTGGATATCTCGATGATAAGAAATCATGTGATGTAATTTACTTTGATTTTTCAAAAGCCTTTGATAAGGTTGACCATACTAAAGTTTTATTCGAGTTAGATCAGCTCAAGTTTCATCTTTTAGTTTGTGGATGGATGAAAAATTATTTTTCTTCAAGAATGTTCCAGGTCTGAATTGGGTCTACGTTTTCTAAGGTAATGGATGTTAAAAGTGGGGTTCCCCAAGATGGCGCCTTATCGCCTATTCTTTTTGCTATATATACTTCAGAGCTTCCCGGTCTACTGGAAAAATGTGGTGTGGTTTGCAAACAATTTGCAGATGACATTAAGGTTTATAGGACGTTGGAAGACGCTGATGACACATTAAGAATTCAGATGGCTATAAAATGTATTTCTGATCGGTCGAGTCAATGGAATTTACCCCTTCGTCTAGAGAAAACTGTTTATATGAGGATAGGTGTTTCTGACATCGCAAACCCCTACTGTCTTGGAGGTCATGTCCTTAATGAAGTCTCTTCTGTTAAAGATCTCGGCTTTCATTATGACATTAAGCTGAGTTTCTCCGAGCACTATGCGGCCATCACCAAAAAGTCTGTTTTTCGTACATATCAAATCTTCGAAGGTTTGAACATCAGTGATAAAGATGTCCTAATAGAAGCCTACAAAACGTATATCCGTCCCATCGTGGAATGTGGTACATCGGTCTTCTGCCCTCATAAGAAAAAAGATATTCAGTTACTCAAAAAATAATTTAAGATAATTCCACTTGAAAACTGTTTATCAGGGCTGGTGATGCTAATTATGCTCGTGTGCCTCAACCGAATACAAAAAAATAGAAGCTACCAATTACATAGTTTATGTTCTCGTAGGAAAGATTATGACGTATGCATGGTGTTTAAGTTGTTATACGGTATTGCCCGAGTTGATGCATCCAAATTTTATGTCAAGGCAGTATCTAGAACTAGAGGAGGGTCTGAAAAAATTTCATATACAACGCCAAGAACTAATCTGAAGCTCTATAACTTCACCTGTCGTGCGGGGTCTACATATACTTCTCTTAAATCTAATGTGGCACTCGTCACTCCCACTTTTGTGCTTTTCAAACGCCTAGCTAAGAAAAATTTGTTGAGCTATAACTAGGTTATCTATAGGGAAAGAATGTTTTCCTGTTGCTCAATTATTGTTGTTTCCCACGACTGCCTTATGTGTCGTTTCAAATAAATAAATAAATATTCATATATATATAAACTTGAGAGACTTCGTTGCTTGCTGGCTGAGCTAGGTCAAAGAAAAGGAGATATATACAATGCGCGTCAATTGCATATGCCACCCCTAAATTTTTTTTTACTTCCCTAACTTGACGGGACTTCCATGAATTGCCGTGGCAACCATCATTTTCGGCGTGTCTGAAATTTGATAATGATGTTAATTGATTTTGCTTAGCGCGGGAATTTGAATTGCTATATTTTTCCGAAGAAAATTGGCCGCGTCAATTGCTTATCCCAAAATTTCATCGGGATTTCTCTCTCCTCTGAGGCTGTTCAGCTACACTATACATGTAGTAGAATCCCAGATCATCCTCTTAGGCAATGGCCGTGTATGTTTGGCCACTTATAATTAACCTGTTCAGAATAGTATCATTCTTTATGTTGGAAAACAGCTGCATGAAACACTCTATTAAAGCTCAGACCGTATTCCATGTTCCGCGATCGCACCTGCTGCTTTTGGTAGAACTCATCGAAGAGCATATGCAGGCAAAATTGGAGAATTGGACGTGTTCAAGCAGCTCCCAAATTCACTTTTTTCGACTAAGTTCAACTTCATTTGGAGTCTCAGATCCTCGTGCTTGAAAGCTCTACGCTCACTAAGTCCCCCTTCAGAGAGAACATGATTCGTACATACCACCTGCCCAGTACCATCGCTCAACCGACGGACTTTTTCTGGTAGGATCAAGAACAGGTCAGAGAAAGATAGAATACGGTCTGAGCTTTGATAGAGTGTTTCATGGAGCTGCTTTTCAACATAAAGAATGATATTCTGAACTGGTTAGTTATAAGTGGCCAACCTTCACGGCCACTGCATAAGAGGAGGATCTGTTCATTTGTACCACATGTAAACCGTAGTTGAACAGTCTCAGAGGAAAGAGAAATCGCGAGGAAATTTTGGGATGACACAAGCAATTGACGCGGCCAATTTTCATCGGAAGAATATAGCAATTCAAACTTCCGCTAAATCAAACAAGATCATTATTAAATTTCAGACACGCCGGAAGCTGCTTCAAAGCGCACGATTCAAACTCGTCAACCGCACTGTTCGAAGTCATCGATCACATCTAAGATGGATTCTGTGCTATCGGGTCCTCAACAAAACTCGGATGAGATTCCAAAGGCAGCTGCCTTCGTCATCCTTCAACGAAGCATAGCTGACGTTCATATCCTCGTGGGGCAGGCCCAAGTTCTGAGCCCAGAGTATCAAGCTCTCGAACCTGTTCATGTCTTGCTCGATATTGGAGCTGACCGCTCATTCATCTGTAAGGAGTTAGCTGATCGTCTACAGCTACGGGATTTCAGCTCAACTAAGCTGACGATCAATACGTTCGGCTTAAACCAGCCTCTACAGCAAACTCATGTAATCACACAGTTGCAGATGTGGGATATTTTCGGAAAGTCTCACAGGAAAACGGTCACAAAAATTGGCACTATCACGGAACCAATACTAAGACGCAGTCTCAGTCCAGAGGACAGATGGTTCCTGTACAACAACAATATCCGCTTGTCCATGAACGCGGATATTATGGAGCTTAGACCCCGAGTTCTACTCGGATGTGCTGACTTTTACGCGGTCCTTGTAGAAGAGCCACACCTCAACGTAGAAGTGATGACCTCTACGCCCAGTGCGATTGAGGACGCTTGAACCTGGGAACAATGTTGTACGTTTGAATCTACAGGGGTTCATGAGTTTATGGGACCATGCGTCGAGGGGCGTCAAAGGCTAGACATTGAAGTCTGGGAAACATTTCACCGGACGATGTGAAAAAGGAGGATGGGTATCACGTGAGGTCACCCTGGAAGGAAGACGCGAAAGCACTCCCATACAATAAAGCAATCGCTGAGCGAAGGCTACTGGCAATACTAGCCAATTTGCGAGGGAACCGCTTACGTTGCAGCAATACAATGATACAATTATGGGCCAGTATGATCAGGGAATCGTTGAAAAAGTCGACGAGGACATCTGCAAAGGAGAACCAACGGTTCACTACCTCGCCCATCATGCTGTTCTCACTCCTCATAAAGAGACTACAAAACTGAGAGTGGTCTTCAACGCTTCCGCTCATCTGAAAGGAGAGCCATCCCTCAATGACGTTCTCCATCCAGGACCGGTCATACTGCTAAGAATCTGCGACATCCTACGTCGCTTTCGAATTGGACGCATCGCGATTATCAGTGATGTCGAGTTAGCATTTCTACATGTTCACCTGCAATCTGAATATAGAGACGCCACAAGATTTCTCTGGATACGCGACACCACTCAACCGTTGACTCCGGCCAATATGGTCACCTACAGGTTTACTAGGGTGAAGTTTGAACTAAACTGTTCGCTGTTTCTCTTAGCTGGAACAATAAAGCATCACCTGGAAACATGCTTGAAGGATTTCGAACTAGCAAGTAAAATAGCGAACAATACCTACGTGGACAATATCATTGTAACGACATCCTCGAGGAAGAAGCGCTGCAATTTCACACGGATTCCAAGCAGCTTTCCAACGATCTCCGAATGAACTTGAGAGCGTTCCGCTCAAACGAAAGCTGTAAACGAGAAAAGTGCCCCAACGGACCTCAGTGTCAACAATCTCCAAAAGGTTCTGGGCATACCGTAGCAATCCGGAAGTGATGAGATTCTTCTATCACGTCACTATCGAAATACTTCAGGGATATTAACGAAGGGGTCTATCTCAGAACAAGTAGCGTCGATATTATGTATGATCCATTAGGACTGCTTACACCTCTCACTCTTCCATTTCCTACAGCAGCTCTGGAAATTTGGTTCGATTGGGACACCCCACTGTCCAACGAACACCAGGACGAGTGGGAGAAACTCATAAAAAAGCAGAAAACGGATTTGAGCTCTCCCTCCCTGAAAAAGTGGCTCACATTGACGAACATGTGACTCTAGCTCTTTTTGTACCAGTTCGAATGGAATGGCAGCATGCGCATATCTCTATCTATCTATTTTTCTATATTCATTTCTATTCTATATCTCTATCAATTTCCGAAACGGGCAGTTATCTCATAAGTGGAAAGTCAAAACGCCCATCATCAAAAGACAATCCAACTATTCCAAAGTGAGAGTTTAACGCTCTCACCATGGCCACAAGGCTGGCGTACTTAATATACACGGCCATTGGTCATCTGGTCAATGTTGAGCGAGTGTGCATTTTCTCCGACTCAGAAATAGCTCTCACCTGGATCAAAGCGACGGCTTTGGAGAAATCGGTAGAAGTTCTCGTGAGGAACAGGGTTGCTGAGATAAGAAGGATTTGTGGCGAGTTCCGTACCTCAGTTCTGTTCGGATACGTGAGCACAGCCAACAATCCATCAGACTGCGGAACGAGAGGGCTTACTAAAACAGAGCCTGAAGGACACATATGGTGGAATGGACCAAAGTTTATACAACGTTCGCCGACCTGGCCACCGGAATGCGCAATGTTTGCTCTTCCGGTTGAACAGTCGTCGGGCTCAGTAACGACAGTTACCAAGTCTTCATCAGGGCTACTGGACTGGTCTAAACATAATCGATTGCTTTCCGCAAAAAGGACTTTGGCGTACGTTCTGCGATTCATCCATCGACTCTCACTAAACCTGAATGCGTATCCAAGAATGCGTCTTGAAACCAGTATCCCCGAACTTAACTGGATGACAGCTGATGCGTACATCACAGCCGAAGAAAATGAGATGGTTCTACGTGCGCTCGTTCGACACCATCAAAACTCTAACAGGGAAGAACAGCTGAAGGCATTGAAAGAGCTAACCATACGACGAGACGAGTTTGGAATTCTACGATGTCAAGGACGTTTAGGAAACGCGCACATGGCTCTGGACGCTAGACATCCAAGGCTGATAGCTACCAAAACGGAACTCGCAAGAGCAAATGTCAAGGACGCTCATCTTCCATATCTTTGCAGTACGGCACAGACGATCGCCAACTTCAGACAACGCTTCTGAATCCCGAAAGCGCGGCAACTGGTGAAACAAGTCTTGCGAGTGTGTGTTCCTTGCCAACGAATGGACGGTCTTCCTACCACACCAACGGGTGCAGCGAAGACACCCTTTCAATCACGTAGGAATCGACTATTTTGGGCCGATAGTAGCCAAACAAAACAACGTGCACACCAAAGTCTACAGAATAATCATCACATGTATGGTCACGCGTCCGCTACACCTAGAGCTCGTGCCAGACATGTCAACGATTAATCTCTTGAATGCTCTGCGCAAGTTCTTTGCAAGAAGGGGTATTCAGGCAAGTATCACTTGAGATAACGGTCCATCCTTCCTATTAGGTGAGCAGATACTTCGCGATGCAGTGCTCCCTTTGATGAACGGCGCCAAGTGCAATGGCAGCGAAGGGAATTGCTTGGAAGGCAATTACACCCTACGCTCCGTGGCAGGGAGCTTTTTTTTAATCAAGTCCGTGAAGCATTCTCTATACGAAGTCATGCAACTTGAAGTCGTGTCTGTGGAAACTCTAGAGACGCTCTTGGTCTAAGTGGAAGGAACCCTCAATAACCAACCTTTGACGTAGCAGGAAGAGCGATGGGAGGACACTCCACTTCTCCGATCAATAGACTTTATTCAGAGGGATATGCGCATAACATATCTATTTGAATCGATCCAAGACACATCTGAGGATGACCCCACCTACCACCCTCCCAATGAGGAAATTCAACTGAGAACGCGCAAGCAGGCTGAGGAAGCTCTAAAATCCAGCCATCAACTGACAGAACGATGTTGGGACGTTTGAAGTCGGCACCACCTCACTAGTCTTCGGAAAGAACATAAGCTCTCAATGGATAGTAAGCGTAGCTCAGCAATACATCCTTTACCGGGTCAGGTCGTGCTAATCTCAGACCCTGCTCTACCAAAGAAATTTGTGGAAACTGGGTAGAACCATCAGCACACTCAGTTCCGACACTGTGAGGATCAGAAAAGTGCAATTGAAGTTACCGAGCGGACATATCGTTAGGAGTCCAATCAATCTACTCCTTCCACTTGAATTGGAATATACCTGGAACGAGCCTTTATCTTCTACCAACGAGCTACAGGGGCCTTGAAACAGTCCAGAAGAAAGCGACTCAACACCCAGATACGACCACGCAAGCGTGTGAGCTACAACGACACAGTCATCATGCTAGCAACAGGAGTTGCAACAGGAGCCACCAGTGCAGCTGGACACATGTCATGTGTACCAGGAGGAGTTTCCATTACTACTCGGAACATCGACCGTTATGAAAATTGCGCAGAACATCGGCTATGTAAAGAACAGCCGCAAGGAAATAAAACGGTTCTCTTTTCGCCGGAAGTACTATTGCACGAACAAACGTTCAATTGAAGCTTTTCGATGGGCAAAACTTCACTGTGCTGGAGACATCAAGCCCATCTCAGTCATTTTGCGATCACATTCACTGCTGGTTCTGCACGGCTAACATCTTCAACCCAGAGTGCTCACCTCGAATAGCCACTGCTGCAATCACCGCCATACTTTACATACTCATCGCGTTACTCTATGCAGTGTGCTTTGTACCATTGGTGATTGGGAAACCATGTAGAATTATTGGCAAGGCGATTTGGACAATGTGCGAAGCCATAGGATACATACTATTTCATATCTGCTGCAAACTGCCGGGTAACAGAAGACGACGATACGATGTAGAGGCGCTACTGAGAACATCTCTCTGCCATCATCTGTACAATCGCACTAGCTCGAAGCTTACACGCTTGTCGAGAAATCGACGTGTTCTTCTATCGCGACTCCATCTGCATGCTTTCCACAAAAGGAACTAAAAGGTGTACGTTGGAAACCAAGGAAGTCATGAAACTCAACAGTTTTAATCAAGACGCCTGCATCAGTCTTACCGACAATCAGTCAGTAGAAAAGTAGATCACGGCTCAATGGAAAGGTCTACGATTGGCATGCGTTAAAGAAACGACCACATTCACTCGGAATACCATGGAGAAGGTAGTAGACTCCAAGCGATGCGCTCACCTCGGGTCATGCATTGACGAAAAATGCGAACACCTACTCACTTCTTCCAGAATTTGCTCAAGGTAACCTGTTTCCTGGTATCACCAAGTGCGTAGAAAGCTGTGGAGGAATTGGATGTGGATGTCTTGCACTTAGTTGGCAGTCTTTCCCATTGGATTTTTCATGTACCACGAAACAACAGCAACAACAGAACAAACAACAACAACAACACAGGTTTACAGTCCTTAGTTCTCATTGGAAGGAGGAAGTGGAGTTGGAGATCACCACCATCTCCAAAACAAGTAACGCAGTCAACAAGCAGATAGTAGCGCTTCAGCCTACTGTTCCTCTCAAGTGGAACGGACTGCGAATCACTCTCACCAGTCTCTCCTTCCCACCTACTCCGACACTGTCATCTTCTTTCACCTCATCTTCGTTCTCAAGTAGCTCTTTGGAACCACAAGCAAAGGCCACATCTTCTTCGTGAATCAGAAGACCATGCTAAGTCTCTCAACTGCACTGTTGCAACGGACTCTACGTGTAAACCGGCAGAAGACAAAGTGAACTGCGCATGCAACGACTTCAGTATCACCGACGTCTTCTCGAGTACCGCTTTCCCATACGGCAACCTTGGATACGCTTCACAACAAGAAGATCCAACAACAGTCTTGGTACAGATTCCTTCGTTTACCACTGCAGAACTCTTATTGCACCTTAAGGAGGAATTCGACAAAACCGTTAAGATGATATCATTCCGTGTACACTGTGCCTAACTCTATCGCAAAAGGATGCTACCATTGCACAAGGCGCGATTGCATAAATAAGGTGCTCTACTGATGGAAGTTACACCCTGGCCACGATAACGTGCGACAAACAGTCTTTCACAGTCCCGTGTCAGCGAGAGGGATCAACTTCAACTCAACTCCACATACAAATCAGCAAGAGTGATTAGAAATTGCAAGGTTTCGTGCGGAAATACTGAAACGAGTTTCGAGATTGTTGGAATTCTACAGTGGGTTCGTACAATTCACGGATCTGCTATAAAGATCATCAACGGTGAAAGCAACGTATACGATGAAGTGGTATTTCCTGATTTCGGACACATTTTTGACGTCATCCTTCACTGGTATAAGACCATTATCATAGCCATCGTCATACTTATGCTGGCATTACTAGTGGGTACATATTCCTATGGCCGTGTGGAATGACAATCGCTCTCAGGATTCAAATCCCTCTGAATATGGCTAAAGCATTTTTACGCATTACCATGAGGGCCATAGTAACAGTATGGGCCACCAACTTTTCCACATCTCGATCACCGAAGAAGGGGCTGGAGAAACTTTTGTAAAACCTTTATACATTCGATCCAGCTTTAAGTGCTGCATTATTTGCACTGAAGAAGACGTCATCTTACACTAGCAAACAAAAGTCAGCACCGCAAGATTACCGGATTACCGCAAAGAGCAACTAGCCAACAACTTCGTAGCGCGACGTCTAATGGCACTAACTGTATTCATATCTGCACCGCCACACAAGAACGCGACACGTCATCGTCATCTTCATGAGCAAAAAAGGAGTTATTCCACCTCAAAAGAATAGCGTCTTGGACATATCCTAATGATCCTTCTGCATTGAAGCAGTGCAATTTTGTAGCTCGCAGCACGCAAGTCGACCTGCTATCATATGAGGAATCACGCAATACTTCGAGTATCATTCGAAGCCGAGGAAATGACAGCGGCCGTTGTGCTCATGGAAGCAATCAGCAGTGCGCATGGCTCAGTGAGGAAATCACAAACATATGCGCCTCGCACACACAACTTAACGAGTCGAATTTTAAAACGGTGAAGGAGCGCGATCAAGCGCCCCGGTGAAGCCCTCCTCGAATGGGAGAAGATTTACATCAGATGGAAGGAATTGAGCGAAAGCCAAGGGTGAGAGGCCTACTGCTGAAGCGAACAGCTCATCGATAAGGTCAACGGCAAGAAAGGAAACGGTTGGATCAACAAGGACGGTCGATCATCTGGGGGAAAGATAAATGAGTCTCTAAGCAAAAGTGGATCCAAGTCGAGCGAAGGATGCAAGACTGGAGTGCCGACGGCTTGAGAGAGCCGGAGCTGTCTGGAGTCGCAATGGAAGAGCGTCATAGCTCCAGAACACATGAGGAGGCCATAGCGAGAAGGGATTCGCATAACCGTTGACGTGATCTGGCTAGATATTGAGAAAGACGACGTTTAAGACGAGGCAGTTCAACGAGATCGACGGACTATTACAGGATTGAACTAGGCGCTTCATCAACTCCCTGAAACAGTGGCGAGCAGCTATCTTCTTGGCCGGGAGTATAGAGGCTTCTCTCTATGATTTACGATTGCAATGTTGTTATTGTAGAATTTGATTGTGATCAATTATGTATTTTGTTGGTTGTTCTTTGATGCATTTTTTGGTATGATTCATTTTGCAAGTTGGAAGTCGTTATCTGCTGGCTGATCCGATATGAGTAATGAATGTAATCATGTAGCTTGCCCCGCCCATTATCAACTGTATATAAGCAGGACGGGTTTCTGTAGATTCAGTTCGTCTACTTTGTTCCTGTCTTCAATATCCTCTTGTACATAATAAAGTCTCTCGCCTCGAAGCATCGCCTACAACTGAACCACCGGTATAGCATATAAAAACTTGGTGTGGACTTCATTTTGCATAAGATTCCTTTTATTCGAAAATTTGGAGCCATCTAAAATGGAAGCGAATAGGTCGACAATCCCTACAGGTGAGCAGAAGAGGCGTTCGTTTGTTTCGCTGCGAGGGTGCACTCATTGTCTTTTTTGGCTCGAAGACATGGAATAATGGCCCTCAGTTTCTTAGGTTTTTTTCTCGCGGCCCTCTCTCATTCTGGCCATTCGCAGTAAGGTGTAAGGTAAATTAGTTTTGATACGAGGTGCTCAGACCGGTGAATTAGCTCGAGTTTATAGCCAAGTTGAGTTCTTGGTCGGGTTGTTTTCACTTCTTGAAAAGAAACCATGGGTGGCGAAGACAATTGGACTGAAGCGATCGGATTTCTCAAGACCTCAAAAGAACACCAGGATGACTTCCACCCCTAGTGTCACACTTGTTTCGCGGAAGACCCGCGCGTAAGATCTCGAAACTGCGTGCCCATCAATGAGGAAGACTCACTGGAGTTCTCTGGCATAGGATTTGGGATAAATAGAAACATGGTGAATTTGCGCCCGCTCGCGGACTTCGATAGCAATGGGAGAGCATGCCATACGGGTTGTTATGCAGTTGATACCATACGTATACCTATACACATATCACATATCATTCCGAACTGAGGCATATTTTAGATGAGTCATGGATCCTGCTAGACAAGTTCATCGCAAACCAATTTGGTATGCCCCGAATTTACAGATTTTGAAAAATCAAAAAGTGATGCCAGGGCCTGAAGTAAAATTAGCAGCATAGCGATAAGTTTGCTACTGTCCTTCATCATACCAATGACTTTCAAAATTTTACCGCCCATGCGAATCCTTTTCGTTCCTCGCTCTTGGTATACATTGGCCCGCCGCAGCCTATCAAAATCCTCCTCATTATTTCCCGTCTTTCCTTTTGCAAATATTAGGTTGGTAACTTTGAAATGTCGCTA
>KZ345395.1:101309-115636 GCA_002352805.1 Teladorsagia circumcincta
CCTAAAGACCATGGATGTTTCTAGAGAAGAGGGTGAAATGCTCGCGCAAAATCGTCAGCAATGGAAAGAATTCGTCGCCCGATGTGCTCAACAGCACGGGAGAAACTAAGTCTAAGTAAGTCTAAGTATTCATAATTGCGTTGTAGCTGAAGAAGGTTCTAACATGCAAAAATTCATCATCTAACCAGAAAGATGTCAAATTTCAATTTGTTCTGCACTCACAGTTTCCAAGATCGTTGATCGTCAGATCAGCTCTCGAACCTCCGGTATGGGTAGCTGATTCTCTATAGTAGTTTTTGATCTTTTCATGCTTTAGAAAATGCAAATGCTTCCAGCTTAATTATTATTGTGCTCTCCAATAAAAACCTTCTGCGTTGTCATGTGAAATTGCAAAGACATCAACGTGGGTACTCTAATAATTCAATTTCATTCATAGAGTGCTCGTTGTATCAAAAAACCAGCTTAGCGGCGCACGCACTTGGGTGCATCTTACGGGACTGCATTAGTATGGAACAGTGTCACCGATAATTTTCTGCTGCCTTGTGGGAAGCTCCGTCCACCTTGGTGGCGCTCACCATACACTCCACCCACCTATGACAGTTGAACACCCTCCCGTTGTTGGACTCTTCCCACTTTCTCCCAGGTTTCAGGGACATCTTGGGACCGAGTTATGGATTTTTGTCGCCTCATTCCGCTCACTTCGGTCACATCCCGCCCCGGTGGCGGTTGGCGGCCACTCTCCCGCCCACCTCTGTCCACCTTCTTCCCGGTCTCCGGAATTTCTTGGAACCGAGTTATAAGTTTTCGTTGCAAACTCCACCCACTTTGGTCATGCTCAGCCCCCTGGTGACAGTTCACCTCCACTCCACCACCCACCTCTGTCCACCTTTTTCCCGGTTTCCGGAGCATCTTGAAACCGAGCCCAGTCAGGGAGTACGTTTCACTTAGATTCAATACTGAGCAGTCTGACCAAGCACGTTATCTTCGCTTCACACGATGGTCCTCAGAGAAACGGTATGACCGGATCCGCTTGACGAGCTTCTACTATTGGATGCGTTAGCACTAATAAACCTATTCATCAGTAGGTTCTCCAGTGAAACAGAAGCTACCGCGTGGTGCGCGCGATGGCGCACGAGAGTATGTTGCCAAGTCAGAGAATGGGTGAGCAGAAAGAGAGCTACTACCGTAATTATTGGGTAAGGGTAAGAGAAAGTTATGTTGATGCCGTATCTCTGTTTATTTGTATAATATAGGTCCGCCCCCGCAACGTGAGGTCATGAGGTAATCACTGCAAGCAATGCGCAGACAAAATACCTCAACTCTGATACTTCAGTTATGTGCTGCAAGGTGCAGTAAAGTGAAGATTTCACAACTGCGGTCGTGATAAATCACTTCTTGCAGCCAAGCAGCAATTTGGGCATCGAAAAAATATACAGGGGAGAGTGCAATAAAAAAAAGGAATTTTGTCTCCTTACTCAAATGGATTCAACCGCACTTTGTTCGATTCAAAGCGAGTGCGCTCAACTCAGAAACGGAGAGCATATTTTATTTCATAAGAATCTCTTCATAGTGGCCATCTACGTGAACTGCATCAGAAAATTTTGTCCCGGAAACATGGTGCAGTGGTCGAACTTGATGGGGTCCTCGATGGATTACGGGTTTCTTGGGGGTTTGCATAGTTAGAGGTAATGTCCCTAGAAATCTATCCCACACTGAATCGATTCAGAAAATTGTGTAAGAGCTTCAGGCTGAAGCAGTTACGGTAGGTCACCCTGAGCTTGATGACGATGACAGATGACGTCATATTCTGAGAACCGTGAGGGCAGTGAGGGAGGGGTTGCGTCCACTTATAGAGGGGCATTTAGAGAATACTATGCTGAAGAACTTCCACCAGCCTCGGCAATCCCTGCGAAGAAAAAAGGGCCGAAGCGCGACATGGGCAAAATGTCTTTTTTTTTGCCCCTGTATATAATGCGAAATTACAGGAGTCGAAATGGAAGGGGTGAATGTTTGGCTGAGGAAGTTTCCGCATTTTGGCATCCGTAGTGACACGCTTCAATGTAGGCCCACCACTTACCAAGATCTATAAGTTTGGTGATCCATTGAGTTGTCTCCGAAGTATGGGTGGCAATTATGGCTCTGCACCGCAATGGCAATGTGATCACAAGGGGCCGCGCCGTATGATCGCCTTCCGGTTCGCAGTAGTGTAGCTGATAAGCATCTAATCGAAGGCCCGTCCCGTATCAGCCAGATATTTGTCTAGACCTCTAGTTCTAGTTGTAGATAACTTTTTTTCGCGTACTGTGTCATCATTTCCTGTCACGCATGATTCGATTACCCACGACAAAACCTTTACCGTCCGAGAAAATGCAAGACAACTTTCTTGATTCAGGCAGCTAACAAAATGAGTTTCCAGACAGGTAGTTCTTCAAGGGCATGTCTTTATCGAATCGGTGTGGTTCTTGCAGAAGAAGGCGAATGTATGTGGTTCTTGCACAATAAGGCGGATTGATTAGTGCGAAATGGACCGACAGTGAGAAAAAAGGAAAAGAATCAGTCGAAAAAGTTGAGGTTGAAGGCTCACTCACCTTTGTGCTAAAGCAATGAGAGACCAAGCCCGGCGTGGAGGGTATGAGGCGAGAGAATGCAGCAGATGAGAAGACGCCAGAAAGCAGATTGATGAACGAGAAAGAATTTGCAGCTGCAGCGGCTTAATTTGCAAGGCCCTAGAGCTCTTGTCGGGTGATCCCCGTGCACGAGCATGCTACGTCTGTATGCCCAATAGGGGTCTATCCTAGAGACCAAAGGCAATCGTTCACGGGGTTTCTGCCGGGAACGTGCCTTTGGCAAGTAGACGACATCGCGCGCTCTGGCTTTTTGAGCCGCGTGGGACCGGAGCGGTTTTGGAAGCGCGCCGCCTTATCTCAAATCTGTGGGTTTTGAGCTGTAAATAAGCAAAACTCGGATGGGATAGAATGTATGCAGAGATGTTCAATATGTTTATTCTATCGGTAGTTATAGTAATGGAACTTTGACCAAATGACAACGAAAGGTGAATTTCACTTATTATATTCTCGCTGTAGTGATTTCAAAATTAATCTGGACGGGATTGTGGCACCAAGAACACATATCCTGCTTCTTGAATAGTTTGCATTTGGTTCTGTTAATTTGCTATCCGCATATTCATGTTAATGTTAGGAAAACGAGGAACGAATGAACAGACATGTTTGTAAGGTGTGGAAAACTGCTGAACTAAAGCATATTTGACCATTTTGTGAACCATGTCGTTCATGTTCATGTTAATGTATGGACTGTAGGATGAACACAAAAAGGTTGCGAAGAAGCGGGGCATGCACGAAAAAA
Organism: Teladorsagia circumcincta; assembly: GCA_002352805.1. Classification (NCBI taxonomy): domain Eukaryota; kingdom Metazoa; phylum Nematoda; class Chromadorea; order Rhabditida; family Trichostrongylidae; genus Teladorsagia; species Teladorsagia circumcincta. Next base: position 104,673 of record KZ345395.1, read on the forward strand.
AAATGAATGCAATGAGTGTGGCACACATAAACGCTGCAATTCCCGATGTATCGCGGAAATGGCGGCATACATAGTTGCCGCGCTGTCAGTGTGTAAATCTGATCTTCAAAAGCTCTCCGTGCTTGACATAGAGGCGTTTAAAACTTCAAAGGATACCTACTGATGTTGTGAACTAGTTCGGCGGTTGTTAGTTGCACTAATCAGAGGGTGACTATCAAAAGATCAAGTCACGCAGCTGATCGAAAATCACAGATCGTAACCTTCACCGGGTACGGGGACATTATCTGTTATCGTCTCCTTCGGCAAGACAGCTTTCGACCTTTTGTCTGTCTCCCAGCCAACCAGCATCGAGAATAGTTGTTGTTCGTCCCATACGCTAACTATGTACAAGTCAAGTTATCTTTGCAAATTTTGCCAAGGCTCATCACCTACCAATCAAGGCAGGGCGGATTCTACCATCCACTTATAATTACAGTAAAATTTGACAATTGTCAACTAATACGGTTTTGGAAATGGAGGCTCAAAATGGCGGGTGAATATGTATTTGTAGGGAACCAGGAGATCCCAACAAATCGACGAAATCTGACTTTATGTCTTAATTTCTTGTGGGCACACCCCACAATGAGTTCGAGTAGATTTGTTTGATGGGTAAGATAGAGCTGTTCATTAAAGTCACTTCACACAGCCGAAATTTAACTAAGCGTTGGAATTCGCTAAGATCGCTTCGACCGCTTCCAGTTTTCCTCTTCGCAACGTGCTCTCATACGTTGGGTGTGCTCACCTATTTTCTCCTTTTCACCATCCATGAATGACATGCTTACTATGACTGAATGACAGAAGTGAGTGAGTTCTTGATTTTAGCCAACGCATTCACTTCTTTTATACTTGGACTTCAACCCCCGACCCCTGATTTCATTTTCGTATGGAAAAACAAAAGCAGCTTGGTTCTAAGATGTGCTCTTAACGGCCGTGTCTACGACAAACTTGGTCTGACGAGGAAGTACATGCGAACTTGCCGAGGAAGTAAATGCACAACTGTAAGCGCTGGCTAGACAGCAGAGGAAGTGAGGTGTAGCGCTTCCAAAGCGATAGGTTTGCTAACCCCGACCCAGCTAGGCTCTACACTTAAAAAGGCCTGCCTCTTTCAAAACCACTAGCTCCAAGTGTTGTTATTGGAGCTTACGTTTATCGTTATTATTAGCGTTAGAGAGCGTTCATATTGAAAAGTATTCCGCACTACACGTATTCTTGTTATATTGTGGTCACTTATCGGACACACTCACAAACGGAAAGCATCTAGGCCGCACACTTTTCCATAGTCAGCAGTCACCCCTGTGCAGGATGAAAATCGCTTGAGGCAACGGAAAGGATTTTCGACCATTCGTTCACGCTCTCTCGCACGGACATTCACTTTGACCACCTGCAAGCCGTCTGTGCCCTCCGCGCTACATCAACGGTCGACAGTACTCTTGCACAGCAGAGAGCCATGGTCGAGGAATTCCTCGACCGTTATTCACCCTGCTCCTGGGTTCCGAATTTCGAGATTTCCACGTTCTACGTTTCTCCTTCACTACCGCTCCAGCTGGCCCCTCTCTAACCAACCCTGGAGGCTTTGTGGGCCTCCAGGTTGGCTAATTGCTGTCAGGATCGTTTGGGAGGATAGAAACCGGTATGTACTTTGCCTGGTCTTGGTGGTTCAAAGATGTGAATGTTGACTTTACTGCGTTCATTACCACTACGAACTAAAGCACAAAGTACAAGTACATGGCGCATCCCAAAAAGGATTGATAACCGCCAAAAACATCCTCTGGGTATGTATTCATACGTACGTTGACGAACACGCTGAATAACAGGGGGGCAAGGAGTGGTCTTCAAACGACATTCTGCTAGGACATTTCATTTCCGTCATAATCGTTATCATTCTCGCCTAATCAATCTTTTTTCGGTCAACAAGCGACCCGATTATGGGTAAACACCATAACATTTGATTGTAATATTCCTTCTTCTACAATCGAAACACTCCATTGCTATCGGCATTCAACGTAGAATATATCACGCTACGAAAATTTTGATCGTCTGTTCATTCAGTTGACAAAATGCAATTTTAGCTGAAATCGCCATAATCGTTGCATTTTCTGCTGCTTATCAGTACACTTCATGACTGTTTGCTCAGCAAAAGCAAGACTTGAATTTTTTCCATAATCCCATAAATGATCAACTGTTTTTCCTAGTTCTTTGAAATTTTCACTTAGCGACAACTCTCCTATATGGACTGTGTAGCTCAGAATAGGAGCGCTCGTGTCTTTCCTAGCCTTGACAGCCCTTCTCCTTCTCCCATCAGAGGCAGGACCTAACTCTGTGCCGGGCCTAAGTGGTAGTGTATGAGAATTCTGCGGAGGTAGCCTCTAGAACAGATTCAAACATCTTTATTCATGAGTGGGACTCAATTACCTGGCGCACGTTAACGGTACATGAAGAACGATGGAGGACAAAAGAGGTGGATATGGGTCCCCCCTATCCACCTCCTCTGTCCTCCATCGTTCTTCATGTTTCTCCTTATCGGCCAGATAACTAATGTGTAGATTTGGCATGATAGGTGACCTCGCTGGTTGGGCGAGATTGTGAGCCAAGCCTGAAGATCAGATTTCCATACTTTGACATAAAGGACGCAGAGTTCTCTTTGATTCAAAAAATTATTATCTCTTAATAATTCTGTCATTTTATTCATATTCCAGCGGTTTCTAGAGGACAGGGTGCAGAACCCACTGTGTAAAAGGTTTTTGTTACACACCCATGAATAGACTCCTTTGCAGGCAAGGTGCTTCGTCTGCCCTCAAATTCGACTAATTGATATCGCAACTTGAAAGACTAAAACCTAACCGCAATAGTCTTCATGCTCTCCATCACCAACACTTCGACATTTCGCTGTGGGCTAAATCGGTTTCTGCCTCTTTTTTGGCAATCAAGGTTGTTAGACAAACCATCTTCAGGTCTCTGATGAGAACGAAGTCTCACAGTAAAGGTTCTATCTACCTATTACCTCGATCGTCTTGGGAGATAATGCAATCAGACTAACCGAATCGCCTTGTTAAACTAAACCTGAAACTATAGGCTTACTATTCAAAGAAAGTCCATACTTCTTGTTACGAAAAACTCATGAGAGCCTAAAAATGTCCCAGGAGTTTTGACTTATTTTTGAATGTTAACTGCTGTTTTTGGCCGCAGTTCGCCTTGCGAATGTTTCACAAGACTGCTGGGATGTGAACAAAACTTTCGCCCCAGACGGGAATCCAACCCACACCTTTTGCTGTGCGGGCAAGTGCTTGTGTGTTGTGTTCAAATCGTTGCTCGAATAATAATCGAAAACACGTCAAAATTCATTGCTAAAGCTTTCACCCTTGCGGTCCACTGCCGATATCGGCTAACCGGCTCAATACTTTATACGTGTGAGTGTTGAAAGTTATGGTACTATACCATGAGAAGCTGAGTTGGAATGAAATGGTACCCGATAGCGTAACTGGTAGCGCACTTGTGTGGACAGCAAAAGGTGTGGGTTTGAGTTCCTTCTGGGGCGGAAGTTTTGTTCACAATCCAGCAATCTTGTGAAATGTCCCTGGCATTTCCTGTAAATCTCTGTAGTTTACCATACCATTGGACCACTTCATCCGGCTTACAACAGTCCTCTAATTCACCTTCACCTATAAAAAGACCTTCACCCAAATAGGGTAAGCCCGAAAGGTATACTCACATACTTGCTGAAACCTACGGGTAAGAGTTCAAGACAAATCTTCATGCAGACTGTTTCTTTGATTTTGGGGGAACACAGTAATTCTTTTGCACTTTTGGATCATCTTTATGATCAGTATCATAGGGATGGGTGGAGTTAGGATTAGCGCCCCACCTCTCATTCAACTTTCATCAATTCATCTTTAACATCCTTCGAAGCAATCTTTTGTACATATATGAAAAAAATCCTGGCAGTATCTGTTTGAACTGGTTTGAACTCATTTTCTCTACAATTCTCCCTCAATTGTGCACCGGTTTTGGAAAATTGAATTGTTTGCGAATTTCCTTATATCCCGTGTGTAATTCTTTGCTTTGGGTTCTTATGCATAAGCCTAGGAAGACAGAAGGACAGGAACTCCGGATTAAAGAAATTGCTGACTTTTTGCGGAATCTTTCCTCCCTGTCTGAGGCAAAGTTCATAACTCGACGAGCTGGGGATCTTTTACGCCGTCAAAATGCATTGCCACCACAGTGCCCCCGTATCTTGCAATAGGGCCCATTTTAGTTTTGAGCTTTACCAAATTTTCTTTTTATCTGTATCTTTCTCTTCTCTTTTCAGATTGAAAATTCAGAACTTTGTAATAGGTCACCCGCACAGTGTGTTCAATATTCAGAGCAAAATCACAGATCAATTCGAAGGGTAATGCGGTCGGTAATGAAGTTGTAGGCGGTGATTCGACTGATAATGAAGAAAAAAGCAAAGAAAAGCGCCGGTGAGGCCTTCAGTCAAGCACCACCTTTGAAGTAAAGGAAAATGCGAGGTGGACGAGTTGTCTGAACTAGCTTGCTTCGCATGCTGCTGCAATCGCATTTGTGTGTAATTACGCTCCCTTATGGATTTTGTAGATGGCATAATATAAAATTTATTCTAACCTCGACCGCTGTCGGTGATGATAGTCGTATGTTGATCAGTTACGGGTGGTTCGGTATTTGACTTCCTGAGATCAGCGCATAAACACACAGCTACTTTTTGAAAGATCAGTCCAAAAGTAACCAGTGAGCTCAACCACGCGATAAGTGACCTCAAACTTGGGTAATTGAACATTATGCATGAATTTTCAATAAATTCGTAACGAAACATCATTCCGACAAAGACCGTGGCGAAGAGAATTGGATTTTCATCAGACAGCAACGGCGTAAGGCATACATGGAGATCTCAATAGTTTTGCAATGATAGCACATTAGAGTATCAAACATGAGAGAGCGAGAAGAAAAAACATTTCTTAACATCACTGTACAAAAATGATGTCATGACGAAATGGACAAGACAAGATGGAATTGGAACAAAGGCCCATGTTGTATTCTACAAAGTTCGAATTCCTAAGGAGTAAAAAGGCACGAGAAGGCCTGATTCACGGAGAGGGCAAGGCGCCTGAATAAGGAATCCAAGAACATCGAGACGTGCGATGTGTAGCTAAGAAACCGAACAACGAAAAGGATTGGGTGGGGACAGCTGGCCTCGGGTGCAGAGGACCAGATGACTTCTTTTAGTGCGCATTCTTTTCCTGCAGTCGTTTGGCGCGCGATCCTAACAGATTTACCGGATAGCATGTATGCATCCGATCGAAGTGACTTCATCGTTATTTGATCTACCTGTAAGTGCTTCAGCACAGCATTTGCACTAATACAAACAGGGACATATATTATATATATACATATATATATATATAACAGTACAAACAAAGAAATGCAACATTTAAATGAGATAAGCGATCAATTGAAAGGACGCAGCACTTATTTCAAAACGCTGGACAAGCAATCGCGCAAGGACCCGCACCATTCATGAGCTCTTCACTGTTGCTAATGGGCGTAATCGATTACTTCCGATCACTCCCCATCAACGGCGTTTTCCTGCCTTTCTTCATAGCTTTCTAAGGTGAGTTTTACGGTCGCTGTCCCTTCATGTGTACTTGACTAGAGCTAGTGCTTTTTTACCCCATTAGCATCGAATGCAACTGAGGATGAGGAGGAATGATATCATTATGGTTCATGAAATACTTAATGCTAGAGATGACCTAGACAGACATGCTTTCTATGAATTAGTTCATTCCCGAACTAGAGGCGAGAAGCTAAAGCTTCCACCTCGGTTGGGAAACCTCACAAGCAACCTCACACCTCGGTTGGGCGCAGGTTTTTCACGTTCCGAGCGGGAATGGAGTATGTGAAAATGAGTAAGGGTCTTTCTATTCCGGCCTCTCTCTCAATTCAAAAAAGCGGTTTCTCTTCATCAGAATAAAGGGAAATAATGTTCGCTTAAACTCATTCGCATTTTTATGGATCTCCGTTTTAATGATGTTACAGTTTTATTTTCCACATCTTGCTTAGATTTTTCTTTTTTCTTCTGTTGTTTATGAACACATGTGTATCACATGTAATAAATTGAAAAATTGAAATGATGATAAAATGTTTATGAACCCTGCTGAGTCTGTTGCTGTGAGCATGTAGCAGCATATTTTCCTTTATTCATGCCTATTAGTTATTACTTCTTTTGGTGTTCTCTCGCAGCTTTTTGATGAATGTTCGTTTATATAACCCATTTCTCGCTCCTCCTTATGACGACTGATTTAGACTTTTTCGATGGCTTCCTTCTCCTTTAATTCTGATGCAAGAAAATCGATCGCGTAGGAGTTGAAGCAGCAATTCCAGCTTGAATTCGCGGGTAAAAGCGGTCGATTGAAAGTGTGGATAGCTATTTGACTGCAAATGAAAAAAAAACGACCGAACCGCAAATGAAGCTTCTAGAAGAACCTCTCTATTTCCCTCTGAACAAGGAAGGGCGGGCCGGATGAGATGTGCAGACTTGCTTTCTAAAACCTTAATTACTGAAGAACTGCAACTGATTTCCATTCTCTGAAGAAAAAAAGGTAGACTCCAAATATTACAATTCCTGAGCAGTTGGGGCAAAAGGAGAACAAAGAAACAGGCAGAATTTCAGAGCAGGCGGCAGCATCGAAGTTAGGCGGCTCATAGGACCGAATTCGGATAGTCCCTGTAGTCCCAAAACGATCGCACATGCTCTCAGCTAATCACGCGACTTCTAAGGCTAGCAAATGGGCGGAGAAAAGCAATAGGCGGAAAAAGGCGTTAAATCATGTTCAAATTACTTATAGCGGCTTCAGAGGAGGATTTTTGTTCAGTGACACTTTTATGTTCTTGACTAGAGCTACGCATCTTTTTCACATCATTAATATTGGACAAATAGATGCCGCGGTGTCTATTGCTCCAAAAATCCACCATTTTACATGGAATGATGACTTTCCAAGATGTTGATACGAAAAGTGATGACTATTAAAATCCACTTTTGTCTTTGATGATAATGTGATACGGTAGACCGTTACATGGTTTATAACTCAAACACCTTGATGTCCGTTCACCAAGGATGGTCATGCCATCCCTGCTGAACGCATCTATGTCCATCATTTCGATTTCTTGCCTTTTGTTGCCATCTTTGTCCAAATAATTTCTCAAAAAGAGCACTACATCACTCCACTGTTTCGAAGGTAGAGTGGTAGATTGCCCTACGATGCGACTTTATTCAATTATTTTATTAAGACAGCACTTGTAATTATTAACATTTATTAACATATCTTATACCACAATTCCTAAGCAACTATTAATTTATATTACATCTTATGCAATTATTTCCTACATTGGTTGGCGTTATGGTTGGTTAGCCTTCTTCGAAAGTAGTATTGATCTATTGGATAAGGACTTGTGACTTAGGATATTGGTTGATAGTGCTGGAGGTGTGAGTTGGTGGTCCATGGTTAGTGATATGGATTGATGGCCTTGGCCGGTGGACGATCCACTGGCTGTACCTTATTATTGAATGCTTTGTGCTTATTGATTGTTTGGTTGTTGCTGGCGTTGCCGCTTTAGGTTTATTGTACGACCGGAGTCGCTTGTTGGAGACCGCTGGAGACGACTGGAGAAGTTGAGGAGACCGGCGAAGACTGGAGAGAACTGGCCGGAGTCTCCGACAGCGGTATTCATACCCCCAGAAATGGTGGTATTTATAGCACTATTTATACCCGGACCAGTAGGCGGTCCGAGGATGGCTGTTTGGAATGGACTGCCAATGCGGCAGGCGGCAATTTGAACGCTGGTTTTAGGTTGCTTGATCGATATGATGACGTGTCACAGGATCCACCTTGATTTCTTTGTCGTATCATGACGAAACATCATGACACTCCACTCTCCCCACATTATACGTACGTATCTGTATACGAATGACAGTGGGAATCGGCTCTTCCCACTGTCACTTGCACTAAACAGCTTGTTTAAAGGACGAATTCACGATCAAAGGTGAAAGTCGAATTAGGAGTAATCCACCTAGTTGAGGAACCCGCGGACCTCCTGAGGGTGCGGACTGAAGCGCAATCGGCGCCGAAGGAGTTGACCTCGTTGACCTAGTGAGCCTCAATCTTGGCGCGGCTGGTCAGTGCACGCCCACAGACTATCGAAGCACTCGCCACAGGTCTATACAGGGCGAGTGATTAGATAGCAGAGAGAGCGTTATGTTGAAGAGGGCGCAGCGATGGGAGTCGCATCATGCCGAGATCAACGGGAAAGAAAATGCTTCCATTTCTCGGGTTCTGGGCCGTTTCCCAGGGTCCCTTCGCTAGTGTAAAACTCATCATCGCTAATTTAATTTGAAATGGGTTGCCTTTTCTGCGTGAATTCATGTTCATTCCGACCATCTCTGAAGTATTGCATACGTCATCGACATATCCAGTGCTGCTCGATTTTTTTCAAGACACACCACATCATCAGCCCATAGGAAGACCTTACTGTGAATGCCAAAACGCGTCGTTAAAAAATTAGAGACTTGGGACCAGGTCGGTCCTATCGTTGTTACTTTTTGAGAAAATGTTTACGACCCCCTCCTCCAAGGTGAATTTGATACGACCCCCTTCTCCCCACCTCGACCACCACCGTCACAACTGTTTATATAGTATTTTCATATAGTATTTGATTCTGGGACCACTCAACACCCGAAACTCCGCCCACTTTTTCTCCAAAAAATACCGTCGGGGTGGATGGTACATAGCAGCTACTTTGAAGCAGTAAAAACTTCCAAAATTCACTGTGTTTCCCCATTTTACCCCTACTTTAACCCAACTTTACCTATATTCTCGCCACGATTTCGTGCGACTAAAGCAGCTACGACCCCCCACCCCTCCTACAAACTCTACCAGGTACGACCCCTCTCTCCTACAAACTATCAAGTACGACCCCCTACAAACTCTACCAGGTACGACCCCCCGTTGTTACTAGTAACAACGTAGGATTGACCCTGCTTGGGACCACCCTCTTACACCCCAAAGACCCGTCTACACCTACCGTGGCAGTATTTCTTCTGCTTCGTGTCGCTGATATAACTCGTCCTAATGTCGTTCTCTCTTTCCTGCGCCCTTTATCTTTCACTTCGCTCTCTGCCTATTTTACTTTTCGACAGCGTAAAACAAGATGATTCGTATTTTTTGTGTATCTGACGGTTTCTTTTCTTTTCGTCTTTAGATGACGATCCACTGTGCACCACTACTTTTACACTCGAGTGCAAGTGCCTCATCAACTTTACGGTGGCCTTCGATTTGTTGATCCAATGGTCATCGTAAGTAGGGAAATCTTGTTCCTATTGGCTTTCCAGTAAATGTAGGAACTGTGGAGTAAGAAGCGTTGAATCACGTTTCACTCCTATGTGTGCCCAATAATCCCTCGTTGGGTACTGAACCTTATTGTCAGATCGAATTTGTTGGCTCAGTGGTCGATAATGGAGTTTGGATGCCCAGCTGACTAAAAATGAAAGAGAGGCAACGAAAACCGTCGAAGAAACCATCAACAAGCATTCCCTCTCAAATAAGGAAGGGACGGGCTGGACGATTGTACGAAGCTTGCTTCATTGATCAACCATCCCGCGCGTATTTGAGTTTGACGCAACGCTGTGATACACGCTGCATATCATGGGGTGCGCGAGAAAACTCGTCCAAATGCTAAGGTCAATCGCCCTATGCTTGCTTTGTAGGACTCTTTCGCCATTGTCGCGCAATATTGAGCCGCGACAAAGGCACATCTGTGATACTCGTGGGCTGTTCTATTCCACTTATTGAATAGATTCTGCTACACGACTTCTGCTGGGGGTGTTGCTTTCAGCTTATACAGGTGTTTTCAGCTTACCACTAGTTTGTGGTCCCATGGAAGTGAAATAGTGGAATCATTTAGCAGTGAGCTTTTTTTAGCCCATGGAGTACTAGCGGTATAAGAATTCTTCCCTTTATGTCTGGAAACACGAGTCGCGATAAGATCTTCAGACCCAGACTCCTTGAATGAGGTGGCAGAATCCCTAATTAAAGAGGTGATGGTTCTATCGTGAACAAGCAGTGCGACAAGAGTGCTGGCCTTTGCTTGACCGCTGCAACCGTTGCCATTTCGTCATTTGTAACATACATGGCGTGGCGCTCGAGTACGCTCTCCCCGTTTTCTCTCCCCTCGCAGCGCTGTGTCTCTCCGTCGTTCTACGACCAGAAAATTTCAGCCTTTTCTATGGCGCCTTTTGCTTTTCCAGCAACGTCTATCGCACTTCTTGTCTAGCTTTCGGAGAAAATGACACACCAATTCGATCCCTACCCGTACCTTTGAGGAATGTCAAATGCCGTCGAAGAATTCTCTGTTCTCAAATCCAACTTGAAGCTTTCATTCAAAGCAATCTAGCAGGAGAGCTGGGAGTCAACAACTAACAAAAGCTTTGACCACTCACTATAACTAGGCTTACTTATTGCCCGCTTCCAGCAACTATGGGGGTTGCACAGGGGAGGGGGTAGGGGTAAAAAGGGCTTTTTGCTCATAGCACACATCAGCATTTTCCTCGGACAGGGTACCATCGTTGATAAAAGTCTCAGGCGGATTATTTCAGAACGTCCCCTCATGAAGAGAAGCAGGTCCTTGAGCAGTGTTCTTACCGACTCCGTGATACGAGGTCATTCGCCATCAGTTACCCTCCAGCCTGCTACATAAGTTCTTCATTCTACTCACTGGGTAACAATTTTCTAGCGGCACCTTACATATCTGACTATGCAAGGCCCATGCTGACAAGCATTTGATGCAACATCGTAATGGTCCAAATTCGTCGAGGGTCGACGGACTACTTGAACTATATCCTTTGATCCGCCTTAATTTGA
>KZ345396.1:61150-72905 GCA_002352805.1 Teladorsagia circumcincta
CCTCATCGAAAGTGAGTGGAGGCCCAGGGTGAAGTTGTTTTTTCACAGCTTGTATCGCCTTTGCCATTGCGATTCGAGCATTAGCTCAGTGCGACGATCGGTAGCAGAGACTGAGCCAAGCACAGCGCTGATGTCCACTTCTGTCTTCCTCGCAACGGCGCCCACTTGAGTATCGTAAAGCATAATCGTTCATTATTGTCATTGGTCTATTTTAACTCCTAGTTAATAATCTCAATGCGGAGTTGCCTCCCAAAATCTCCTGGCTACCGGTCTAGATGCCCTCTCTAATATACCAATATATTTCGCAGTGACAATGATTTGGATTGGAGAAATCGGAACTTGAACATAATTTGGACAGGACTTATGGGACAACCCAATATTTCTACAGTAGGAACATCCATGCGCACAAATTGCCCGCGGTGACTCCTCGTTAACTTACATGAAGTGAGTTAATGACCCAGGTGTTGTTTGCTTGCTCGAACTCTCCAGAACCAATGTGGCTAGAAAAGTGAAAGAAGGTCAAGGCATTCTACGCTGACCAATCCTATAATTCACGCGTTTTTCTAATGGAAACGTATTGCCTCGAATGTGAGACCTATAAATGACATGATTCAGTCAACTGATCAGTATCAGTGTTTTTGTCCTTCCAGGTGAGTCTGGTACCAATTAAGCGATTCAGAAGGAATGGAAGATTTGGCGTGCGACGATTACGGATCTGATCCTTGGAGCAGGCGTGGTTAACAGAGTACCGACAAGAAGCCCGTCGCGCGGCGAGATGTTAGAGACGGATGGTTCAGCGGACAACGCGTGTTGTGCGATATGAGACTTAGAATAGTGTGGTCTATGTGAGGTGACGCTTAATCGATATAGGAAGAGCTGCGACAAACAGACTGCGTCTCTGCCACCTCGCCGCGCGACGGGCCTCCTGTCGGGTACCCGTTGAACAGCATCGCGGGCCATTACATCGCCACCATCCTGTTTTGACAGATGCATTTATTAAAGTTTTGCAGTAGCTCGTTAACTGGAACAATGCTAAGGATTGGTCTACGTGATTACAAACAGAATGACCAAACGACACGCTTCTCGTACATCACTTCGTAAACGTCATCAAATCAGCTCTCTATTATGAGTATTGGACTGCTTCCTGAGGCTTCCACCAATCACGCTCAATAAATTCGCCAAAATTGCTTCACCCTCCAGTACATACTCCTTCAAGATCAATAGTCTATCGAGTCACAAAATAAAAGCGGCGTAGTCAAAACAGAAGATCTTGAAATGTCTGTCCTAGTTCAATGTGGCGTTTCAGCGAAATTCAATCCGGGGTCCAACTCCTAGACAAGCGCGTGGCAAGTGGCGGCACTTGCCGCAACGATGGAAGTGTGTTGGCAGACGATCCAACCAAACCCTTTCTGACTAACTTAGCTCCTTCATGGTAGCTGTTCACCCAGTTGACAGCTGGAATGTTCAATTATTCCTTGCTGCGCCATATCCTAGACCACTTTCAGTAGTAGCTAGTAGCCCTACGCAATGATAGCTAAACGGTGAGCTTCACAATATCGTCAGTCACTCAGTTCCTGTTCACATGGGAAAGTTTGACGGTGTGCGTCCTGTTTCGCAAGTCATTTGAGTCTGCGTTCGTGTCCTGGATCTGTCTATTATCATTATTGTCAATATTCATCGTCCTGTTATGGTATTGCAGGGCTGTCGCCTTCCGAATATCAATTTTTGAATAAAAAATTGAGTATTGCGTTCAGTAACCAAGTGCAACACATCAATGTGAAAAGGATGAGAATCGATTTTTTCGTGCACGACGCCTACAAAGGCTAGGTGCGAGAGTTTATCGCGTGAGAAGCCATGTTCTGAGGACACACTACACAACTACGCTAATGATGTCAGTGAGTGCTGGATTTGTCCGCAAGTGTTCAAAGTACGTCGCTACCTCGGTTTCAAATGGCACAGAATCGCTGAGACCGTTCATTCGACCGCAATGTATGCGTTTACAAGCTCCGCCCCCCTCCCCACCCCCATAAAAAGTCCTAGCCTTCGCAGCGCCAGCCTTATCGTTGCTTCTCGTCCTACTTTAACATGGCGTTTTAGCGAGATCTAATCCGGAGTTCGTCTCCGGGACCAGGCAAGTGGCAAGTGGCAGAGCAGTGAATAAGTCCTTCACCCAATTTGATCACAACCGTGAGCTATACGGTATCGTACCGGAGTGAGTGCCATACTCGTGATAACGAACGCCACTTACCCCATAGGTAACGAACGCCAGTTACCCCATAGGTGAAGTTTTTGTGACAATAGTCTTTGGGATAACGCGACCATTTAGTGCCAAAGAAGCCAACACTTGGAAGTGTCTTCGAATTTTTTTCCCGGAATGTTTCCATTTCAACATTAATTAATTTACAATGGTTTTTTTTTCTTTAAAAGTGGTTTTGTGTGTTTCCACAGAGTGTTTCTTCACAAGGCAAATAGACAAGCTCTCCACCAGAAATTCCAACTATTGACCTTACAGTTATATTTAAGGCCACCTACCTTTGCGACAGGCACAAGGACAAAAAGCCAGCCTCTTTGCTTTTTATTTACAAATATGTATACATGTCTAACATGAAGCGCCATGTAACATGCGCGCCTCTAAAGAACCTTCATATTTGCTCAAGAGGAGAAGAAGGGGCTTATTCGGGGTAAGAGACTCTGAGCTAATTTAAAGGGGCCTTTTTGTCTCATGACCCTTCTCTAGTAGTACCCTTAGTCTCTTCCTTCACTGGCTCTGTGACTTTCGCTACAACTCCCTCTGCGCATTGAAGTAATCCCTGAATAGGGCTGAATCAATCTCCTCTTTTTGGGAGAGGGCATAGGTCCGGCCCCCCGAGGTGGGAAATGTGCCATTCTCTTGGACTGCTTGGACTGAGACTGCACAAAAAGGGTGTCAGTAACTTGGCATGTGAGCGGACGTGAACAGATGTTGATCAACAAATGGTCTGACTGACGACATCTATGTAGTTCAGTAGTTTCTCGATAATAGCTGCAGAGTTTTCTACAAAAAAGAAAAGTGAAATCTCCGTTTGTGTGCTACCACTTGATCGTTATATGTGTAGATTATCGTTATGCTAGACTAAGAAGGCTCCATGCTTGGCAGATCGCCACACAAAATAAATGAAGTTGTTCAAAATATGTTCAGGATGTCGCACGAGATATAGAAAACTGAGGCCGTCCGGGTGGCTCCCAAGAAGCCCGTCGCACGGCGAAAGAAGAGACGCAGACGCGGACGAGTTGCAGTGCTACTGTAGCCGTTGGGCGCCAGGTTAGACAGAGTGCATCATACTACGTCTCATATCGCTCAGCACGCGCTGCGGCTCGTCGTTTCGCATCTGCGTCTTTTCCTAGAGCCTCTTGGGGGACACCCAGTTCATACCCTTGGCATCAGAATTCCCAAAAGCTTTAACAAATTCAAACCGTGTCTGATTGTTTCGCTGAGAGTAGATAACGACTTATCTTTTTCGATGGAACTTATCAACATTAAGCTTTCAATGTTAAATCACCATCCCAAAAATAACACATACGTGAATGGGAAGCACGTTTATTCAGTTTTTTTCTTCCAAATTCAGAAGGACAATTCGTTGGTCAGCTGTGTGACCAAAACTGATCACTGTTGGAGGCAAGTGAGCCGTTGAATGGTGACCCCAGATGCAAAGCTCTAGAGTGATCATTCCAGCTGGTGACAGTAGATAACAGCCTCAAAATGCACTCAATGAATCTCGACAAAAGTTGAACCGTGATCTACTAGAGGATAAGTAACCTGTGTACTTGAAGGCACGGTCCAGGATTAGGCACGCTCATATGTTTCATCCGCGATGGTGGTAGTCAGGTGGACAGGCGTCAATATGGTGCCCCTTTTGTGGTTTGAAAGTGCGCTACAAAGGAAGTATGCTCGAGCCGCAATCCACACTCGTCCGCAAGGATTACGTCATTACGTGAAATCTCATCCTTGTTTTCTTGTTCTCTGCAGCGAATAGCCAGGGTACAGACGACTAGAGAACGGCGCCAGGCTGGGATCCAAATCCCAAGAAAGTTGGTGAGACCCTTTGGAACTGCTTGCGCGGAGGAGATTATCTGGAATGGGTTAGCCAATTACAGTGTAGCCTAAGCTTGAATATGCTAGATCACAGAAGTCATAAACCACTGTTTATGCGAGAGAGCGCAGACGAGAGCACCAAATTGAGGGGTTCGAAGGACCGAGTTCAACTTGTCCGTAGATCGCCCGCAAGCCCAGCATCCGCTGTCGACTGCCATGACGGCGCTGTGAGAGAGCACGCCACAGCTAGGGCAGGGTAGATGCGCTCATCATCACTAGCACTGAAGCAAGTGAAGCTGACCGGTCGCGAACTCGTCCGAGCACGTCCCTCCTCTTTCCATGACAGAATGTGCCTCTCACCAACCACTTTATCCTGCAGCTTGCCTTTGAGCAATTCTTAGGACTGTATAGCCCGATGTGACTATCATACGCATCTCAGCTCATTTGTATACGGTGATCTTACCCTAAGCAGAGTCAAAATGTTGTAAAGGTGAGAAATCGTTGTTTATCCATCCCCTTTCAGGATGCGTTGCGCATTTTACTTCCACGCGGGGCCGTAGGGGCATTCGGCTACCAGACCATATAATGACTTACAGGGACTGACCGGTGTACAAATTATTGTTAGTCATCTGTTCCTCCCAAACAAGTCTGCAACTGAACGGGCTCGGTGGGTGGAAGGCACGGATGACTTGAACGAGACTTGATTTAGGACCTGACGAAGGATCGTACGTGTGCGTAGTTGTGATGCCACTACGTACTGCCCCGCCTTGCCCCTTACGGAGAGTTAAAATGGTTGCCTCTAGTGCGGAGAACAAACCACGGCGACAAGATAAAGAGAAAAAGTTGTTATCTCAGAATCCATCTACATCGATGTTGATTCAGGAGCGTAGTCATGCGGGAACAGATTCGAGTGTTCCGGCGTCACCTTGTCAACCTCAGGCCTTGCGACACGGACTCTGAGGAAATCATGTTGCGAACGGGTTACAGTACGCCTTCATTTCCATAATAAAGGAGTCGAGAAGCGCCACATATGACGATGAAACCACCGCTTGGAATTTATTCTACGTGGGATTCGTGAAATTGTACCATGGTTTGTGGCATTCACTTTGACGGCAGGTGGTTTGATAAATTAGTCTGCCGTTGGTAATCAAAGTGGAGCTAGCAGATACAGCAATGAAGATACTACTGAGGAATCGGGCTGAAACCCACGAATGGACCCTCGCGTCCCTCCCGAGTCCCGCTGTGGCGACTCTCATCGGTGCTGACGTCATTAACATTAACCCCCTCCTCTATCTCTCTGTCAAAGCGGCTGTAGTCCGATCACAAATGCTGCCCTGGCGAGCCTAATTTCCTTTGTAGAACTCGCATTGCCTTTCCTCAGCTTGCGATTTATACTGGCATATGCCTTTAAACTCAATCCTGTTGGAAACACGTTCCGCTTTTTAAATACGTATAAGAAACCAGGGCAGGCCTCATTCATCAAAACTGTCGAATTAGTGTTCTGTCATCCAAATTTTTGTACCTGTTCTGCTTTTTGACATTCTTCCCTACTGATTTCCCTAGCCTTAATCTCACCATGTCTCGAACCACTCAAAGATTTTTCATGGAAGCTGCACTTGCTCCTCTCTCTCTAGCGGGGCTTTTTTGAGTAGTGCTGAGATGGTTGACCCGTCTGGTAGTAAACATTCCTTTTGCAGTTGAAGAATTTGTGGCGTTTGCTTCCGAACACCGGTCAAGCCTGCATTTGAATGACTAGAAAAATTTAAAAAAATATAAAATAAGGTCTGATAATTCGAAAGAAACAAAAGCCGGAAACTAATACTTAAGCCACTCAAGGGAGACGAAGTAAACAAGATGTTGGCGGCTAACTGATAGATAGGGGTTACGAAAAAATTGGTGCACCAAACTCTGGAACCTCAAGCAAGCAATCCTCGTGCACCCTTAGTTGGACCACCAGCCAGAGAGAGAAGTTGAAAGAGATGAAAAACTGTTGAGAGCCCTCGTAATCACACCAGGACCACTTGAACATTTGTTCAACCCATGGGATACTGCTCGGGTTGAGGAGCAAACCCCTGGACGGGGTTCGCTCCTCAACCGGAGCGGTATCCCATTGGTTGACCATTTTTTCACTGTTTTTTACCGAACCCTACCACATCAGGATTCCGCCTTAACTAGAGGCTCGCTAGGGATGGCATGCAAATCCCGCCCCTGCAACCAGCGCCCTATGTGAGTTGAAGACTCTTAACGGTTTTTCATTCTCTTTTTATTTCTGGTGTTCCAGTTACAAAAACGATCTTTTATTTTAGAGCGTGAGAAGCCAAGTTCACTCAATAGTGGAATATGCCTTTCATAATTTCAGACCAACACTGGGGGTTTTCTCATACGAACGTGGACAAAATGCTCCTGTAACGTCTACCAGTGATCGACGTGACAGCACTTGGAAAAGAAATATTCCGTTTTGCTAGAATCGAGAATATTTGCCTTCCTCACTGATTTTGGGCTTTCTTCTTTGGAGTTAGAATTATTAGCTTCTGAAAAGATCGATGAAACGGCATCCCATCAGAAATCAAGGTCAATGGTGCAGAGAAAAATCCATGAGAAACGGCTGAGATCTCAAGGAATAGGACCCCTTGTTTTCCCGTTAATTTGCACATTGACGCGACTCTCATCTCTTTTTAGCGCTAGCGCTCTCTCTCCTGAAGGCCTAGAGGCTCAGACAGCGAGAGGGGAGCGTTCCGCGCAGATAGTGTGCCAGTTGCGCCGCGGGAAAGCCTTGCGAGATTGCCCAGGCACCTTCGCTGCGTATGGTGCGTCGGTCCGTCACCGTGGATAGGTCCGCCTTTCTCTTCACTAGGTAAGTTTCTCCTTTCTCAACCTTCGTTATCATGAAATGTGAATTCCTACTTGAACAGGCTCCCGTCACATGGAAAAGTGATGTGGGTTTCCAGTTCATTGAACTGCTTGTAAAAGCACGAACGAGCTTCCTCGTCACTCGAGATGTAGAGGAGTTTCAATTGCTCAGAAAGCTTTACGATCGTATTAAATGATAGAACTGTAACAAAGAGAAGGCACTGTTGCTCTAGTCATCCCAAATCTCAATCTGGCTCCGCACGCTCTACTCGCGACCGTCCCCAGGATGTGGTGTTCGTGAGTTTGTTTCTCTACGGGGACGAAAACCTCTTTAAAACAAGTACTACAGCACACTCCTGAACGAGGAGTTCCCCCACAAAGACGACTCGCGAGCAGAGACGACGGCTGGTCCCATCCCACTATGGACAGAGGATGAGGTCCGTCGAGAAGTAAGGAAGATGAAGATTGGGAAGGCGGTGGGTCCAGATGGGGTGCCAATCGAGGCATGGAAGGCGCTCGGAGAGTACGGGGTAGGATGGCTCACCGCTTCCTGAATACGGTTACTGCCGAAGGAAGGATGCCAGATGCCTGGAGAACAGGTACTATCGTCCCCATCTTCAAGCAGAAGGTGACGCGATGGACTGCTCCGACTACCGCGGGATCAAGTTGGCTGCGCATACCATGAAGTTCATGAAGTTGTACGAGCGGCTGATGGACTCTAGGCTTCGGGAGTTGGTCCTGATCTCCCGGGAGCAGTACGGATTCATGCCAGAAAGGTCAACGACGGATGTCGTCTTCATTGATTCAAGTGATGGAAAAGTATCGAGAAAAGCGCCGACCGTGCTATCCCTTCCTCGATGTGAAGGAGACGTTCGACGGCCTACCGCGAGCAGTACTGTGGAGAGCGCTCAGGGCGCTCAGGGCACGGAACGTCCCAGAACACCTGATCTCTCTGGTGAAGGACATGTACAGTGGGGCCAAGGCAGCCATACGCACTCCACATGGTCTAACAAAAAAGGTCAACATCGCGGTTGATGTGCACCAAGGATCAGCTCTGAGCCCCTTCCTCTTCCTCCTAACACTAGATGTCCTGGTGAAGGGGCTCATGGAGGGACCACTGAAGACCATCCTTTACGCTGACGACATCGCCCTGATAGCGGACAGCAGAGAAGAACTCCAGAGCAAGGTGCAGCAATGGCAGGAAGTGCTGGCAGAAGGTGGGCTCCGGCTAAATGTCAAGAAGACCAAGTTCCTGAGTTTCGAAGAGGGAACAGAGCCAATCGTAGACGGCTGTGGAGAAACCATCGAAAGAGTGGAGGACTTGCGATACCTTGGGAGCAATCTGATTAACGCAGCATGGATGAAATGGAGGGAGTCCACTAGAATCCCCTGCGACCGAAGGTGCTCCTGGACGCTCAAAGGAAAGGTGTATCGAACTGTGATGAGGCCTGCGATGCTACACAGTAGCGAGTGCTGGCCCCTGAACAAGAACCTCGAGAGGCAGCTCCACTCCGCAGAGATGAGGATGGTGAGATGGGCCTGCGGCTGGACGCGGCTGGACAGAGTCAGAAACGAGGCGTCAGATCGGTAATGCAAACAGCCCCGATCAAGCTGAAAATACGAGAACAACGTGTGCGATGGTATGGGCACGTTCTAAGGAGGCCACAGAACCATCCGATAAGAACAGCGATGGACTTCGAAGCACAAGGTATGCGACCGCGAGGGGCCCCAAAGAAGAGGTGGAGAGATGTCATCAAGAAAGACCTCACTGAAGTCAGGGCCACTGCTGAAGACGCTCTGGATAGAACAATGTGGCGAAGACAATAAGGACAGCGGACCCTGCGACTGCGCGAGACTAACGCCAGAGAGAAGAAGAAGAAGGGGACGAAAACCTCACGTGTGAATGTTGTACTGATGCCTTCATGTCAGGAAGGAAGCCGAAAATTCTTCGTGAACGATCGCTTTTAATTGACCCAACCGATTTCACTCTTACAACTTGGCTCAGGCCAAGCGGGTTCATGTGATTGCGCAGTATCTTTAGCACAGCTGCTACTCGAGTTGTTGCCATGGAAGCTAGAAAAAAAAAACAAAAAAATCGTTGATCTAAGGGCAGCGAGTTTGATAGCTGAGAGGCGGAGCGGTTTGGATGACGTCACTGAGCTTCACTGGTGGAAGCTTTTGCGAAGGTGATCACCACCGCACCTTTCAAAACCCCCTTGTACCTGCGGTCAATGACGTCGCCAAAATCGCCCCGCCTGTCAGTTGTGCACCTGCTACCCTCTAAAATGCTCTACGTGACTCATTGGAGAGGCAGCATTGGCAAACTTATTGAAGCGCAAAAAGATAAAATTATTCCCAACATATACCTACACGCTGCGCAGGGCCAGCCGCTGGATTGGGGAATCTTTTGATTACCCACTTTCGTCTCGAAAGGTTTACCAATAAGGGAGGTGTGGTGTGGCGTACACAACTACTGAAACGGCAAAATCAGGAGCACTTCGAAAATTTCTCTGAGGTTTGTGTACGTTTCTCCAGTCACTTTCATATATCTCGCTGTCATCCATTTTATCGAAAACATAGACCAGTTCCATCACCTCAAGGCAGAATTTACGATGAAAAAGCAACACATTCCAAACTGAGTAAGGGATGGTGAGTGGTACCAGAAAGAAAGAAAACCATGAAAAACGGCCCAGAACCCGAGAAATGGGACCTTCCTCTTCTCGTGATCTCGGCATGATGCGACTCTCATCGTTGTGCCTTCTTCAATATAACGCCCTCTCTCTTTGATATCCAATCACTTGCTGCGTATAGATCTGCGGCCAGTGATTTGACAGTAGGTGGGCGTGGATCGCCAAGTGCGCTAAGAGTGAGCCATGCTAGATCGCTGAGGTCAAATCTTCGGCTGCCAATCGCATGTCAGTGCGCCCTCAGGACAGTAGGCAATTCTCCTTCTTCGACCTTCGTTTCTATGATGGAATCCTTCTTCAACTCACCGTTCCGAAATTGGCAATACAATCCTCCTCTGGGGTTGATCTGACTGACACGAGAGCATCACCATATGCGCACTCCGGCAGAGAATATCCTAGATCAAATGCAAGCTGGGTCATTCGCCTACTGTGATATCAGTGATTAAAGAATTTCGGCTCCATTGGACCATCTATTATGGCTCAATTGTCACCTGACCGTCAAGAACCCGGGTTCTGTTCCTTCTCAAAACGAGTAATTTTATTCTCATAAGAAGAACAAGGTGAAGATTGTTTAGCCGAGATTTCTGTGAGTTACGTGGGTTATCATCTAACACACACTGTATTTCGGAAACGGGAAGAGCGTCGAGTGCAGACCACACACTGCACGTGACGACTTAAGAACGTGGCTTTTTATTTTCTTTTTTCTTGGCCGTCGTCACTTATGGAGTGGTGTGTGATCTTCATTCAACGCTCCTCTCACTTTCCGGAATAGAGGGTATACATATACGGGAGGGAATGTATTTTCACGAATGGGATAGAACGTCCTCTTTCGGATCATTTCCTACATCGTTTATGAACTTCGCTATAAAATCTTATGTCGATGAATGTGTAAAAGTTGTAGCTATGCTAAGCCTAGAAAATTCACGTGATGGCCACCATAAGTTCTGACAGGCAAACGTCATATTCAGCAACATCGACTCCCTCCGCGCGGGCCGCATGCGGCCCACCATGCGGCCCACACATCGGCGCGGAGAAGACTTGTTGCGTACGATTCATTTCGCATTGCTCATGTTCGAAACTGCCATAAACATTATGGGATCCAGAAAAGACGGACTCATCACCAGTAAAGTAAACTGGTAAATTATTGACTTCTGATTCAAAAAAAACAGAAAAAAAAGAAACAAAAAAACAGAACAGAAAAAAAAGATGATAGATGTAGGGATTCACGAATAGCGGCGGTTGGACCGAACATCCTTACCTTGGATACTTCAATTTTTACTACGATCTGCTGGTACTCATTCGATTTTTTTTCTATTTCTAGAAGGCCTAGTAATATCTGCAGTACTACACGGAATAAATGCACTGAAAAGCTGCTCCCATGTAAAGGCACCGGTCGCGATCAGATTCTCAGCTAAATGCTCTTCGTGAGTGAGTAGTAGGGTTCCCAAGCACACGGGTCGTAAAGGGGTGAAAATTGCTCGAGGAAACGGCAACGGCTCGTCGAGGATTTTCGCCATTTCTTTCACGCTCTCTCGCGCGGCATTCACTCTCGCCACCAGCGAGCCGTCTGTGCTCTCCGCGCGTACCTCCGCTCTCGACACTACCAGAGCAGAGAGCACGGTCGGCGATTCTTCTATTCTCTTTCGTCGTAACACTGCCGCTACTCTGAGGAGAGCCACAGAAGTGCTAATGCTTCCCCTCCACCGCTGCAACCGCTACAACCGCTGCCGTCCTCACAATTCGCAGCATACAACGTGCTCTTTCGCGTTTTCCCTCTCCTTGCAGAACTGGCTCTCTCCATTGGACGACCGCCGAGAGAGGAGGACGGCAATATCAGTGTTTTAGGCTTCCCTTTGGTTTTTTCCTCGTCGGCATTCTTCCTCGCACCTCTTGTTGCATTTGCTGACAAAATGACCCACCGATTCGAGCGGTACCCCTGTATTCAAGGATGATGAACTCTAACGTAAGTTCTCGATTTTTCGGACCACAATCACGAGCATGCTTCCACGGTACCTTGAAATTGTCTTCTGCTTCGATGCTATCATAAAAAAAAGCTAGTTGCTCTATTGAAAGAGCTCTGAACAATTACTTACGCCAATCGACAAGTCGTGTTCTCTGGTTCTATTACAGCAGATTCAACAGCGAC
>KZ345396.1:73215-85614 GCA_002352805.1 Teladorsagia circumcincta
TGTCCGCACCCTCAGGATGTTCGTCGGTCTCCTCACTAGGCAATTTCTCCCTTACTCGACCTTCGTCCTTTCCGTGGAGTCCCCCTTTAAAGCATGGTGGAGATGTGAGTTGTAGCCAGGGTCAACCGCCCGTTGCGCAATTATCAACAAGGGGGTCGTATTTGGCTAATGGAAGGGGCGGGATGTGTAAGCTCAAGTGCCAGTTACAAAATCTGAAGGTACCGAGGCATGGCAAAGCGGCAAATGAGTCAGACTTTCAAATACTACTGTGACTACTCACCACAGACGGTTGAGTGGCTCATTTCAGAGCAGGAGTTCTTACTAAACTACTTCATATTCCAACGAGCACGAACAAGCCGATTCTTTTAAACTTTCAGACCAAACCACAGTGGAAGACAGTGCAACGAATTTCGTGGATTGATTTCATGAGTCCGAGAAAATTCTGGCAGGAGAAAGGTTTTCATTCAAGAGTTTTCTATGAGTATTTAGCGTATTTAGCGTGTGCTTTAGAAGGCCGTTCCATTAGATTTCATGGTCCTTACTGCTTTTCATCATTCTAACTCTGAAGAAAGGTAAAGGCTTTTGAAGGTTGAGAACCCGTGTTTCAAGAGAATGGCTCCAAAAAACCTAGTGGGAAAACGGAACAACGGAACTGTTATTTGAAAGAGTGATCCCTTGGAAAAATTCTAATATGCGTTGGAAAGCCGGTATCCTCTAGTTTCTCACTGGCTTCCATAATCTGCAAAAAAGTTAATTGTAGTGGGAACTATAAACGTTCGAGAGTTGAAAACTCGCACGTGCACAAAAAACGGAACTAAAACACTTTCTAGACAGAATCCAATCTGTACTTTTTAAATTTTCGTATCCCGTCTCATGAAAATGCTTCTAAAGAAATATAAAAGCTTCCGAATGAAGAGGTTCGTATCGAGTGTATTAATACTGCGAAGTTGAGTTTCCAGTTTACAAAGATGATTGAAAAAAACTGATAGGTTTCTGAAAGTAGAAATCTCTACGATGACAACCACGCTTAGGTTCATACATGGGGAATTACTTCGGTTAACAAGTGAAATTTTATAAAAGCATGAAAAAGGCACAAGTAGCTCGTACAAGAGGGGTAGTACTGATACCTTTCGAAGGGGCTCGTCAAAGTTTTGAAATCTGTGCAACGCACGGTTGACCCTGATTGTAACTCAAGTGAAGAAAAACAAAAAGCCATTAGCAAAGCCAAAAAATAAACTTCTCCCTTCTCAACGTAACGAAAAATCCTCGCATGTGTATGAGGGTCCGGAGAACTTTTCCGACCGCGTTTCCTTAATTCTTCTGTGATGTTTTGCTTTTAGAATGGATGAAGGGTGCTTTACTGTAAGAAGTAATGTGCATGATGCTATTCTATCTTGTGAGGATGTCTTGCTATGCCACTTCTATGTAGCGGTGGGCGGTCATAGCTTAAGCTAGATGGTGATAACCTAGAGTACTAGCTCGGGGCGTTATTACCGCGCGCTTCGAGTCACGAGCGTGATTTCACCTCTGTCGCTGCGCACCCACCCACATACATAACTGATGGATGAGTCCGTCCGGCCGTCTTGTCTCGAACCGTGCCTTTAAGTAACACCCCAGACATTCACTATCAATTTTACAGCTTCTACATTTTATTGTTTTTTATTTCATTCGCATCATTTTACAGCCGAGTTGGCGGTCTCATGAATGTACAAAAAGCTTGAGCATTTGACAAGCGTCAATGCATCCGATCAAACCTGTCGATCAAACCTTATATCCATCTGGGACAAGCCACATGCTTGCAGACTAGTCCAAAGACGAAGACTTATCTGTACAACCGTTTATTACGAAATGTGAACAAGTCATGAACAACATATGAAGATCATTCACGTTTGCAGGTGCACACTACCATGGGCAATCGACTTTTCCACTGTTGTTAGATAAAGCATTGTGTAATTGTAAAGAAAGACCCATAATAGCGGATTATGACACTGGTCAATACTCAATATCGTCTTCTTCCTCGACTTGACTCTTACTGTTACGAACTTGTGCTTGATTCATATACATTGACACAATCTGGTCGGCAGTCGTGGCATCATCTGCTTTTTTGTCATCCCTATGAAATGAATTTGAATTTATAACTGCCATATATAGGTGCCAGAGTTCGCAAGTGCAATCGCGATTGCACTCGCGAGATGGGCGTGGCGGCGCCCATTGCACACCATACGCACCAATATCGATAGCCCCACCGATTCTGCCCCGCCCCTAGCGAGTGCGATCGCAATTGAAATTGCGAAGTCTGACACCTGTCATACATTGTTTCAATAAACAGCGCTCAGTGAAGTAGTTATCGAACCTTATTCTTATAAAACGAGGGAATCTAAGTGATATCCCTTTGTCGGGATCCACTGCACCAATTGCCGCAGAGTACAGAGGTGAAATAGATAGATCAGCGCATTTAACCTGAAAAGGGTTCCTAAAATAACACAACAACTACAAGAATCGATAGAAAAAACAACTTACTTCAAAGACGACATTAGCATCGAACCAGATGTCAGGTTTTGAACCATCATCAAAAACATAGTATGGACGCGCCTAAACACATGAAAGAGATGGAAAGTTATTCGTGCTACCAATTTGCGGAGACTTCAACATGATAAATGTTGTTTATTTACTTTATCGATCGCGAATTCCTTCAGCAGCTCGTGTTGCGTCTTAAGATCCTCATCACTGAATCCAGTACCAATCTAAAATATACAAATGAGATATTTCAGACGCCGTGCGCAAGATGAAACCTATTAAACACGTGGTATTCTTTACTGAGATCTGTGCACTCCACCTGCTGTCAGCTTTCATGAGTACAACTCTTCCAACCATCTTGTTTTTTACAGCAACTTATATGAACACTGCTCTTCAGAGTAAGGACAGGGGAGGCCAGTGGACCGGCGGCTATTAAGTCACGCTGTTACACGTTAAATGTTTGTGTACAAATGCAAGTACTACGTAGTAGGTAAGATTTGCCCTGTGGCGAACGTAGATATCTTCAATATTTTCAGAACTAAGAAAAATTGGAGCGTCACTACTACCTGCGTGAAAACTAGTTCACTAAATGATGACTTCTCATATTATTCATTTGCGAGTCCCCAGAAATTTAACAAGTGATTCGTATACTGTCCACTCGAAAATTCGTGCATTTGAACGGTACACGGTCTATATAACGTTCCACAGATGGCTGGACTATTAGAGAACGGCGTCTGACACGGGTTCAAATCCCAAGAAAAATGTGAGAGCCCTAACACTAACGATGAATGCTCATTTGGTCAGTCCGGCCATTTGTGATGAGGTGTGGTTCGCTGTACTCGTCTTGCGACGCTGAGCACAAATCCGCTTTCGTTATCTGCGGAACGATTCTCTGAAAGAAGTTATAACGGTTTCTTCTCACTGTAGCTTACAGTGGTGCCCTATTCATCCTCTCATCCTTTCCCAAGTGTGAAATGGAGATGTAAACCAACAAAATAACCCCTAAAAGTGTTTATATTTGGTTATTTTGTTGGTTTGCTCCCCTATTTCACACTTGGAAAAGGATGGGAGGATGTATAGGGCACCACTGTGAGTAACCCACAGTGAGAAGAAACCTTTCTACTTTCTTTCAGAGAATCGTTCCGCAGACACCGAAAGCGGATTTGAGCTCGGCGTCGCAAGGCGAGTACAGCGGACCACACCTCATTCAAATGGCCGGACTGACCAATTGAGCATTCCTTGTAAGCTTAAAGGGGAAAAAACTTCGAAGTGGGCCAATTACAGTGTGGCAAAAGTTTGAATATGTGAGATCGCAGTCGCAATGAGTCGCTGCTCAGGCGAGAGCGCAGGCGGGACATCAAACAAACATCCGACGGGAGGCCCGTCGCGCGTCAAGATCGCAGAGAGGTGGACGCTTCACCAGACGAGTTGCAACGCGCATTGTATCGATTTTGCGTCAAATTAGATAGAGTGTGCCATTCTAAATCTCATATCGCACACTACACGTTGCGATCGTCCGCTGACCCATCTGCGTCTCTGCCATCTCGTGCGCGAGGGGCCTCCTGTCTTGTACCAATCGCATTGAGGCGGTTTAAAAAACCAAGCTCAAGTATTCCGTAGATGCAGTCAAGCTGAATAGGAATATGCCTTCAATCTCCACCATGTTCGCACCTTTTGCATCATGAACCCAGTAAACGTCTGCACAGTTAGCAATATGAGCGTGGATAAAAATAATATGCTAAAAATCACAATGGAATTGAAGGACAGGTCGTACACGAGGTCGCTACCCCCTGGTCACGAGTCGCTACCCCCTGGTGCATTAGGTGCTGGTCAGAAACAAATAACATTTTAGAAGGTATCTTCCACTTCTCTTGCCGGAGGAGCATAGGTTACAGGCACGGATCGTAACTCGTAGGGAACGTAGGGATACCACTGGAAAACTCGAATTCGTAGACCTATTGAGAATCCAGACATTAAACTTGTAAAGGGCACACTCAAAAAAAAAAAAACACAAAGAAAATTATGGCTCTATGCTTAAAACAGCGACACGCGGCGACATACTGTTGAAATCTCTTTGTGCACCAGAACTGTATTAATTATATGAAAACTAGCAGTCTTGTGACAATGTTTACTACCACACTCTGATACTGTAAGCATTCCTTCGATAAAATATTTGGCAGCAAATACAAAGTTTTGATTATTTTTAAAAGTATTTCGCACCTTGCAAATACTCTGATATTCCTCAGACTCTGGACAGTAGCATGCGAGCAGATAGCCACCATATACACCTGTACGCTTTCCTGAAACCGCTGCACTGAACTTCACGGAAGAAACCAACAAACCGTGATGCTACTATATAAGCTACTACAGAAAATTAAATGGCATATAGGAAACTCCATGTCTGCTTTTTTAGCTATTCAGGTAAAAGAAATTTGGAGAAGTGCTTACACTCGGAAAGTTAAAGGCATTTTTACGGTCTACTCGTGCTCCTACTTGACAATGAAGTAGGAGCACGAGTAGACCGTAAAAAAAAGAATGGAAACCCTCGAAAACACAATCAATACAAACAGAGCTGTAACAATAACCAACACACGTCAACCCGGGTTATGCAAAGACACGATAAAGGAAGATTCTAAGGAGCAAAAAGCAGCATATAAACTGAAGTGACACAGGATGGAAGAAGAATCTGCAAGGTACGCCGCTGTTCCCAGCTACAAGACCAGGACGACCTGCCTCAGACGTCTGGACCATGGTCACTGCATCACACAGAG
Organism: Teladorsagia circumcincta; assembly: GCA_002352805.1. Classification (NCBI taxonomy): domain Eukaryota; kingdom Metazoa; phylum Nematoda; class Chromadorea; order Rhabditida; family Trichostrongylidae; genus Teladorsagia; species Teladorsagia circumcincta. The sequence goes on from KZ345396.1 coordinate 78,504, forward strand.
CAAAGAAGAAAGTAATTCGTTACTTCTCTGACCTCTTGGGCAGCATGATGAGCATGCCATCAGCGTTGTCCACTGTGATGTGGGAGAGGACGGTGTTTCTTGTTTCCCGCTATAGAAAAAGAAAGGAATCCAGAGACCCAAGCTTCATCAACGATCGAGATGAAGGCTACATCTGCCGAGCAATCGAAGATCAAGCGGAATGAAGATGTCATGCAAATTATCGGTAACCGTCGAAACGTAGCGGTTATCAGCTGGATAAGCCGAGACGTCAAAAACCACGACGATCGTCGACCCAGTGGCCAGAATTCTTCATGAAAGCTCTGCATGAAAGGTGTGAGATGCTACGTGAACCAAGCGAGGAGGACGCACTGCCGTCTGGCACGAGTTAGGGACAAATGGAGACTTTGCCCGCTCGAACAACCTCAGCAATAGGACAAATGGTAATGCAGATGACGTATAAAGTACAGATCTCACTCATGGGTTGGAAACTAGACCAGGTATCTACAACAATACTAGGAGCGTGACTGTAGGTAAAGGAGAGGAAAAGCAGCAGGGATGGGTTCTGAAAGGCATCTATCCAGGAGCAGATGAAGTTAAGCAAGGAAAGGGTGGAACGCGGACAAGTAACGAATGCAAGGGGAGTTGGTAAAAAATGACATCAATTAGAGAAGCCAGATGAGTCAAAAGAGCTGAATTGTGAGGAACAGTGAACAGTATCCGACAAAAAACAAAGAATGAATGCAGACCACAGCGGGAAAGAAGAAACCAAAAAAGCCGTCAACTAACCAGTCCCAAAATAAGCGCCAATGACGACAAGATCCAGTGTGTCCCCAACTCCTTCCAGATAATCTTTCTTCAATTTCAGCCAGTTGTGGGATCTCTTTGCAATCTCATATGTAGCATGTTCATCAAGCGTCTTTATCATGAGACCTTCGCAGTTTCCCTGAGAAAAAAAAAATGAGAGAAAGCATAAGCGTTTCTGAAGAGTTGTCTCATCTTCGGCATGCTTCTGTTTGAAAAACTACTATAGAAACGTTGATGAGAACCTTAACAGCTTCCTCGAAAAACTCGTTAATGATCTCAGTGTTGAGTCGAGGCTTTTTGCAAAAGCAAATTGACCTTCCATTTCCTGAAAAAAAAAACTTTTTTAGGTTGGCTAAGTGATTACTCGACAATGCCTGAAGTGTAGGTCAACATCCACAAAAATTATACGCCTAACAGCGAGTACAATTGGTATCCTGATAGGGCAGAAGGAGAGCCCTGGACTTGTGTAGGGACCGGTGTCGCGCTTTGCGCACTGCTGTGCTTATGATTGTTTCTGCGTATTGTGGCCCTAATCTGTAATGGACCTTAAGTTCCCGCAGCAAAAAAAGTTTCGCGCTCCAAAAAGCGAAAGAGTCGCTTTCCGGCCAAAGAGCCACAACGAGGGAAACAGTAATCCTTTAGAGAATGACTGAAATTGGGAATGCTGAGCTGGAGAGAACATCGAGAATAACGTCCCCATTAATAATGGTCACCAAATTGAGTAGAGGGAGGGGAGGGAGGAAGCCGAAACAGTGGGCCGGATGCTGTCCCTCCCCCAGGGTAGGAGAAGAAAAGGCCCTTAAAATTTTTTGGTTCTCAACGATATTGTATCCTTACTTCCAGCACATGGTTGATTTCGCAGGTTGTCCCCTAAGAGGCCCATCGCGCGGAGGAGGAAGAGACGCAGGCGTGACCAAGGACGAGTCGCAGCGCGCGCTGTGCGATATGAGACGTAGTATGGTACACTTTATAACCTGACGAATAACCGCTACAGTATGCGCTGCGACTCGTCCTTTGCCGCGTCTGCGTATTTTCCTTCTTCGCGCGATGGGCCTTTTGGAGGACACCCGCTTTCGCACTACAAACATTACAAGTAGGCCACTTTCTAGGGCATTTTTGGAGAGTTGGAGAGAATTCAAAGGGACTTTTTTTTCTCCCTAACCAAGGGGAAGGACAGGATACGGACCAGGGTTGAAACAAGTATTTCTGAGTGGGCAAAACTATGAGTACCGAACCACAAAGTGCTCCTGAAGAATCGAACGTCGTTCTCGAAACGATTTCGTGACAAGAGATTCGCCGTTGAGGTAGAGCAGATCGAATAGAAATACGCAAACTTTCACCTTGATTTCGGAATCATCAGCGTTCTTAAATGGGTACAAAAATCTCAACAGGAAATTGAAGCAATGAAAACTAAACATTACAGAGAAGATGAACATGCAAAACCTTTCGTTTCCTTGTTGTCAATACTTGAAATGGCAGAATCGATTTTGAGTCAACATTCCATGCAACTATTTCACCGTCCGCAATAAATGATGATACGCTAGATTTCGCACAGGAACGAACCTAAAGGTTGCTCAGATAAGAAACATCTCGAATAACACAACCTGGAACAAAGGCCACTGACGATTTCAAGTTCGTAACCACATCCTCTTCTAAATGGATTACAGACGCAGAAACCCGTTATTATGGCCAGTAGTAATCGTTACGCTGACAGCTTATAGTTAAACATTGGATGTGGATCAAGGGCTATGCTCAAAGTAGGTGCAAAATCGACAACTTTTGCGTTGATCATTTCCAAATTTGTGCACCCTTCCAATATGATGGCAATAAGGCTGTTAGGTTAGCCAAAAAGTTTGTCGCGCTCCCTTTCCGTGAATATTTCAATAACGAAAAGGTCTTAAAATAAGGAGCGCGCACTATCCTCGTCTTTCACTCATATAGAAACCTTGAGCAGCTAGCTGGTTACCTCCATCCGAGAGCACGGAAACATTAGTTGAGAGATCGTCAAATTCCTTCCCGACCTTATTCCCCAAAATGTGTTCTTCAGAGGTGAGTAACTTCGTAGTCGTCACGCTCAGATGCCGATCCTGCCGAGGAAGCGGAGCGGTGCGAAATTCCCTTGTGAGACGTTAATTCGCCGCGGTTTTTCCAACCGCAAACGGAGGATGTCGAACGATAATGTCGAAGGAGTGGAAAGACAGGCGGACTCCTTAGGGGTGTGGACCGACACACAGATCGCAGCAAATGACTGCTCCTCGGCAATCTAGCACGGCCGACCCCGTGCCGCTATCGTCGCGATACGCGTAGTCTTCCGCCGTCTAAGCCTCTTGCCATCCAGCAGAGGGAACGTTAGAGTTGAAGAGTGCAGCATCTATGAGAGTCGCATCAGTGCGGAAACCAATGGGCAGAAAGGAGTCCCATTTCTCAGATTATCGGCCGTGTCTTATAATCGTTTCTTCACTTCACACCGCTGACTACCTCTGACTTCTTAAGAGCTGTCTTTTCATCGAAAAATCGTTTACAATGAGGCAGTAATCGGATAGGACATCGTCGTGAATGCAGGGAGTCTGAGGAGACACCAACGAGCAGTATTTCTGTACATCACCCAACGTCGAGATACCGCGTGAGGTCGTAGCGGAGGTTGATGGTTGCTCACCGTCCAGGACCGATGATCAAGACCGGCGTTGTAATTCTCTTCCCACACCACAGTAGCCTGTACAAACTGCCCCTTCAGCCACCTCGAGCGTCCTGCACCGAATAAGGTCAAAGAGAAGAGAATTTTCTGGGAACTCGAACCACTTCAAATTACGGCGCTCATGTCCTCGGGGGGGGGGGGGTACATCACAGAAGGGTCGATAGTAAGTGTCACTAGGACTAAACCTAGGACATGGGATGAACACCTAGGAAAATACATATTCCTCACATCTTACATCCAGGATTCCTGTCCTTGCCTAAGGCTTAGTCTCAAGCACAATAATTGGCTCACTAACTTGAATCCCCCCCCCCAAGGACATGAGCGCCCATATTACTATTTCTGGGCCTCTGGAATAAGAAATCGAGAAGCAGTCCGATCATAAACGCCGATCGGGGTAGGTCTCTGACCTCCCATCTTATTCATACTCAACATATTCACAAAAGAATACCGACAAGAAACTGCTGACCAACCTAACGCTTATTTATAGTCACGTGAGTGATCAGCTGCACACAACCTTAAAAATTCATTTACTGATACGATGATTCTCATGCGAACCTTATCGATAATATCCGGATACTTTGAAGTGTTATTTTCTTGGTTGCGGCTATATATGTAGACAGCTCCAGAATCAGTCATATGGATCTGTAACGGAAGCTGAATTTGAAGTGTAATATGGGGAGATGCAATCAGAGCAAAAAATGCAAATAAAGAAGCCTTCGAATGAACGAGTAAACATTTCTACGAATGAGGAAACATTTACTTGTCCGCGTTCTCCGTCGTATTTCCATTCACAAGCGAATTCTGCTTCCCCAAATCTCTTCATAATTTCATCAATCCCTTTTGTCGGGTGAGCAAGCATAGGCTTGAGAGGAATACCTGAATAAAGAAGGATAGCGCATAGAGAAATTTATAGAACAAAAATTGTGTACCTGGTGTCAGCTTGCACTTCTCCTTTATGCTCTCTATACCATCAGCGAATGCAACAGAAATTATTTTCTCATAATTCGGGCACTGACTGCAAGAAAAAAAAATACATATAGGGAAATTGGAGACATTAAATAGTACTAACCAGTATGTCGTCTTCAGCAACAAAACATGCTCATCTTTGAGTTCGTCCAATTTTGAAGATGAAAGCTGCAGACCTTCAACGAGGAAAAATGAGAACATATGATTACTAGTTTTTGCAACTATGGCATTTTCCGAGATGATTATTTTTGGAATTTAAGATTCACTATCTATCATAGGTCATATCAAATTTAGTATTCGGTTCAGTTTACCCTGCTCATCTGTTCATTGAGCCACGGGTGTTAATTTAAATGTTGTTTTTTTGGATTCAGGGCGCTCATGCCTAACGGGTACATTAACACAGGGCATATAAAAACTGCGATGAGGTGACACTAGGACTAAACCCAGAAAGGGAGAATTGTCAGGGAGGACAGATGTTGCTCACATCCTCCCCCAAAACTCTCCTTTCTATGACTTAACCCCTAGTACTGTGAGTGGCTCACTCACATAAATCCCTCTCCCTACCTAACGACATGTAGCCGTATCCTATCATTCCCCTCAGGAGACGCGTCTCCCCGCAAATTCTACCTTAAGGTTGGGAAGGCAGGGTTGCGGTTTCCGCAAGGCATTGTTTTTTCCGAGAAGTCACGCTGTACGGAGTCTGCTTCAGAATAAAATCATGATCATTCAAATAAACCGTTGAAACATCGAGCATGAAACAAGTAGAATCATCAACACTGAATGAACATCTCAAGCATTCAACATACCCTCGCCTTCAAATCACCAGAAATCGTGCAATTGCAGAAATTGACGTGGCATTAACGTGGCATCGATTCAAGAGCATCTTTGAGCACACGCAATGTCACCTTTCCAACGAGAATTTAGCCACGAGTGGCACGTGGGTTTCTGGTTTTTTGAAGACGAAGGTAAGTACCCTAATTTCCGGTAGATGTGCTCGCGCCAATATCACGTACAAACCCATCCGTCTGTGCAGTGTACTTACGTATATCTAGAGACTAACGTGACCTGCCCATAGAGGTAATTCAATATCCTTGTCGCGAAAACGATATTCACTTTAGCGATGGCGCCGTCTGCCGCTAGTTGGCGTCACCTTATCACGACCCTTGTGTTCACCAAAATCGGTGTAAACTTCTTAAAGAGGTTATCTGGTGCCCTCATTACGAATATGACATTTGCTTCTAGCATTTGCGTTGTTCCACGCAATTTCTTTGTTGGGGGGGGGGGAGGAGGGGAGGGGGTGCAGACGAGCACAAAATAGGCGCCATTTACCGCCATCGCCAAGGTTGAACATCATATCCGTAATCAGGAAACCAAACAACCCCTATACGAAAGTTACTACACAATTTGGTGGAAATAAATGTCGTGACAAGGTGGCGCCAACTGGCGCCAGATGACGCACCGCTGAAAATGAGTGTTACTTTCGCAATCAAGACATCGAGTTACCTCTATAGGCAAATTTACGGCATTTTCCAAGGTGTACACAATTACACTGCACGAACAGATGTATTTTTACGTGATATCAGGGCGGGCTTATCTACCGGAAATTTGGGTAAAACTATTAAACACTAACCAAAATGAAGAAGTCAAAAAAAAGAATGGAGTCCGCTATGAAAAATGAACTTTGGAAGTCGAACTAGCACTCTTGCCGTCCGTGCCCTCTCAAGGACTTCGATCTTTCCTTCATTTTCCCCCCTTTTCTTCCTTTTTCTCTCGTCCATATTATTTCGCACTCGACTTTTCTCATCTGCCCCAGTTTGAAGTTGACCAACGCCTAAACGTCTTCCGAATGGCTTCTTAGAAATTCTCGAAGAATCTCGCTGTGCGTAATGTGCGTCACCTGCGCCTCTCCAACACACAGTATACTTCGCCCCTCCGCATCCTGTTCTCCGTTAGCAATTCCTTCCTCCGCGTTTTACTGCTACGCGCGATAAAGAACTTCCTTGCAAGGGTCTGCAGCTCACTTAGGAAGTTTTAGCATTTCGTAGACAGTCTCATAAGCGCCGTAGAAGCGATTTTCAACATCATTGAAAAAACTTGCACTTACAAGTTACTAACACGTTCGAGAAGCCCGTTATCGTCCAGTTTACGATAGATTACTACCTTCCCTGCTTCCTGCTTCAGTGTCGACATAATAAGGGTGAAGTCTTGATAGAATTGTATCTTTCTTTTACTATACACCACCAAACCATTCACACGTACCTAAACCGTTCAGTATTTTGTATACGCGGCTGGAACACAGCATGACAGTTGAAGTGATAAAAAATACCCGGATGTAAAATCTGTTGTCACTTCACTTCCACCGCCCAATTCCTGCTGGAGGAATCACACACTACTCAGCCAATTCCTGCTGGAGGAATCACACACTACTCAGCCATTCACACGTACCTAAACCGTTCAGTATTTTGTATACGCGGCTGGAACACAGCATGACAGTTGAAAAGGTAAAAAATACCCGGCATGTAAAATCTGTAGTTACTTCATTTCCACTGCCCATTAATTCTGCTGGTGGTATCGCAACACCCAACCATTCACACGTACTTAAACATCGCACCACCCAACCATTCACACGTACCTAAACCGTTCAGT